>BLSH010205186.1:38337-60522 GCA_018402905.1 Glandirana rugosa
ATATCCATCAGAGTCTTGGATAGACAGTCCTTCGGGTGTCCTGCTAGGCACGCGAGGCCACGTACGCGTGAGAGCGTGGTTACGCGTACGCGTGTGCGCGTAGTTACGTGTGCTAACAACCGCGGTCTTCGGTATAAATTCGGCCGGGAGGTGTTACAGTAAAACGACAAACCAGACGTCACAGACGTAGGACATTGAACACAAGGACATGGGCAAACGAACACTGGAACTGGGCCTAGCAGGAAGATGAGACGAACAGACGACGGACGGGACTGGAGCCTAACGGAACACTGATCTCAACTCGCTTGTGGACCTTCAAGCCCAAGACGACCAGGCAGGCTTGAAGCCCTGTCCGTGCGATCGTTCGGGTTCCGTCCGGACCCGGACCCGGACTTTGTCCCGAAGTTCGGACGGACCAGCAGAACCCGAACTTCCAGGTGTTCGCTCAACTCTAGTCACAAGGCAATCCGAGGTCAGGGCAGGCAGCAGACAAGCAGAGTAGAAGGACGATCCGGGTCAAGGTCACAAGCAAACGGGTACAGGAACACAAGTTACAGGATGCAGACACTGCAGACCAAACAGCAAAATGACATTGTGGAGGGCCGGCTTAAATATGGCTTCTGGCGCCAACAATCGTGTGCATTGATGCGCGTGTGCGCATGCGCATTGGTGCGAGAGTGCGCATGCACCGGAGCGCACGGATCGTCCTGTGGGCTTCCTGACAGATAGGTTCTGAGACTACCTATACTACTGTCCATCCTTTGTAGTATATATTGACAATAACCCCCTAACTTATGTCCTCACTACAGCTAAACTAAATGCAACAGGCCATCGATGGGTAGCAGAATTAGCTGACTTAAATTTCACCATCAAGTATTGTCCTGGAAAAAGAAATGCGGATGTACTTTCGCATATGCCATTAAGTCCTGAACCATACACGCAACAGTGTTTGCAAGAAGTGGACCCCAAAATCATCGGGTGCATAACCCAAGCACTTCAAGTACATCAGAAAGAAGAAATGCCTTGGCTGTGTCCAATAATCATCGCCCATACAACGTCAACAATAGATGGTACCCAAAAGAAGGTAGCTCAAATATCCAAAGGGACCATAAGGACAACCCAAAAAGAAGACTTTGTGATTGGCCCAGTGTGGAAGTACAAGAGCCAAAACAGGTTCCCATCAAAACAGGAACGACAAGGTGGACCACTGGATTTCTTCATACTAATGAAACCTCATCAGGTTCTCAACTAGTGTTGCCCAAGTTGTATCATCAATTGTCTTTGAAAGAATTACACAAAGAAATGGGACACTTAGAATTCAAAAGGACTGTCAACCTGATCAGAGAAAGATTCTTTTGGCCACATATGCAGAGAGACGCTGAGCAATACATCAACCACCAGTGCACTTGTCTGAAAGACAAATGCCCACATAAGCCTACTATAGCCCCATTGACCAATATTGCCACCACTCATCCTTTTGAGCTGGTCTCCATCGACTTTCTCCATCTTGAGACTTGTAAAGGAGGTTATGAGTACATATTAGTGGTCATCGATCATTTTACCAGGTTTACTCAGGCCTACGCAACCAAAAACAAGTCAGCAAAGACTGTTGCTGACAAGATATTGAGTGACTTTGTCTTGAAGTTTGGATTTCCAACCAGAATTCACCATAACATGGGTAAAGAATTTGAAAATCAATTGTTCTTGGCATTAGGGAAATACTGCCACATCCAGAACTCTCACACAACTCCATATCATCCAGAAGGCAATGGACAATGTGAAAGATTTAATCGTACCCTGTTGTTTATGCTTCGGACCATGTCACCAGATTCCAATAAAGACTGGAAAAGTTCACTTGCACAGGTAGTACATGCATACAATTGCACCAAAAGTGAAGCTACAGGGTATTCTCCATTCTTTCTACTGTTAGGAAGGTCTCCAAGATTACCCATAGATAGCATGTTTGACACTTCAGTAACGGAAAAATACAAGACTCACTCTGAGTATGTGAAAACATGGACAGAGAGGATGACTGAGGCCTATCAGGTTGCTTCAAAGGTAGCTACTCAAGCTGCACAAAGAGGGAAAGAACACTATGACAAGAAGACTCATGGAGTCTAACTTTCATCTGGCAGTAGAGTTCTTGTAAGAAATCTTACTGAAAGAGGAGGACCAGGAAAACTAAGATCCTTCTGGGAAGATGCTGTACACGTTGTTGTTAGTAAAAAGTGCGAAGATAGTCCAGTGTATGAGGTCAAGCCAGAAAAGGCCGAACAAGGATTCTACACCGCAATTTGTTATTGCCATGCGATTACTTACCTGTCGACCAAGGTCAGAAGATACCTGACAGACCCAGTGCCCGAAAACAAGGCAAAACTCCAAAGACTACTCAACCGTCTACACAGATATCTGAGGAAGTATCAGATGATGAATCTGACCATGAACAAGAGCAATGTAATTGCTGTAACTCAGAGAGACCACCCAAGGGAAGACACTGAGTTGAATCCAGAAGCAGCAGAGTTCTACCCTTGTCAGCTTGAAACAAGTGAGGAAGCTACAGAGGAAGTTACAGAGGAAAGTACAGAGAAAGTTACAGAGGAAAGTACAGAGGAAGTTACAGTGGAAACTACAGAGGACGAGCCTGTGGGTCAACCTGAACAAACTGCATGTTCACCAGGGGATATAGAAGAAGGAAAGCCAACAGAGACAGTTGACAGTGATGAAGGCGAGCATGAAGATGCTTCAGATGCCATTCCTCTACACAGGATCCAGACCAGCAGGAACAAGAGACAACCAAAGGTTCTGACTTATGACACTTTGAGTCAACCCAGTAGTGTTGCCAGAAGTACAGCTGTACAGGTCATAGACTGTATTCCTACTTGCCTTAGCTGGTATTTAAGTCCAGAATGTTTTACTGAGGACTCTAAAGACTGGTAAAAGTAGTCATGTTTATTATGCTACAGTCTAATAATGGTTACTATGTTAGAGTTGTTTACTTATGTCAAAGGTGTTAGGTGTTATTTTCTGTAGTTAAGGGAAAGGTAGTTAAAGTAAAGTCGGCTGACAACAAAAATGGTAAAAAGTATTAGGTGGTTACGCTGTACTGTATTGGTAATGTACCATGGGTATGCCACCTTATGGAAAAATAGGACAGAAGTAATAAGGTGTCCTTAGTTTCCCCATCAAACCCTATCGTCTCAATAACCTACACAAACCTGTGTTGTAGAGGTTTACTAATTAGTTGGCTATATGCAACAATATCTCACCAGGTACATGAGCGCTCTGGACCTGGTGGGAAGCTGTGACATAACTGGGAGTAGATGTCGCAGGGAGGATGGTTCCTTCAGTAATTGGATTACTACGTAACCTTGGCTCCCTATGGTTATTGTGACATGGGGAAAGGAATGGTTCTTATACTAAAACCTGCGTATGTCGAGGACGACATAAAATTTGGTGGGGGAGAGTGTAAGGTATGCCAAAATCAGGTACCCCATAAAAAACAAACTAATAAGTTTAACATTTCCTATTCTGTTTATAAAGTAAAACTTATGGTATTTCTAATAAATCACCATTAGTTGGCAGCATAGAGTTAAAAGCCTGAATGGCAGAGAGCACCCTTTATGACACTGCTAAAATAGCAGAGGGGAACCAAAAGACAGACCTTTGTTTCTGGTGGGAACAGAATAGCAGTTCCTGTCCTGTATCTCAGACTGAGACCCGGCCCGCTCCCCTCACACATTGGAATTATTGACCATACTTTCAGCATATGTGCAACACACGCTCCCTTCTCAAGCAAATAACAATACCATAACAATTTTCAATTGCCATGATCCTCAGTGTTCTACATTGAAATCCATAGGCTTTCTTGGCTATAACTTGCTATGTCTCCTCTATGTTTCTGTAGGCACACACCTGGCTACATAGATAGCAAATATAGAATATAATTTATGTTTGAACAAAGCAAATATTTCTACTCATTTATTATAGGTGTATATACTGTAATATGGAGAGCTGGGGATCGCCAACCAGCCCCTTGTAAAAGTGAAAACGTCTTTATTGTTTATTCAAGAAAAAAAAAAAAAGTTTTCTTTAGCAAAACAAATATAAAAACAGTCCATAGTTCAGGTATTGTGAAAGTAATTTTACAGCTCACCACCAAAATGCCAGTCCTTCACGTGGGTTAAGGTTCTCATTTGCTTCAAGGTACAATAAAAGCCGCAGGAGCTCAGCAAACAGAGTCTTAGTCGCCAGTCAGTCCACATTATCGTATAGACATGAGCACTGCCAAAAAATGTGTTAGTTTCCGTTTCATTCGTTTTAGTTTTTATTTTCGTTTTTCGGGTCATTCGTTATGGTCGAAAATTCATTATTTTGAATAAATTCGTAACTTCGGAAAATTTTTAATTTGTTATTTCCATTCATTGAGATGTAGTATTCGTTATTTTGATAATGGGAAAAAATCTGAAATTTGAAAATTCGGAAATTCAAAAATCCAAAAATAAGAACGAAAATTCGAAAAAACAAAAATCTGAAATAATAACTTACTAACTAATAATAACTAACTATTAAATTATAGGTATTGGAATTTCCTTTCCAGTTTGACTTTTGAATGTAACACATACGAATTTATCCGAAGTTATGAATTTTCCGAAATAAGGAATGCCGCATCTAAACAAAAGGAATGTAACGAATGAATAATAATAATAATAAAATGTTTTTTTTGTATATTATTATTATTAATTTGTTACGTTCCATTCATTTAGATGCGGCATTTGTTATTTCGGATATTTAGTAACTTCGGATAAATTTGTATTTGTTACGTTCACTAACAGCCAGAATTGAAAGGAAATTCCAATACCTATAGTTTAATAGTTAGTAATAGTTATTATTATTATTAGTTAGTTATTATTTCAGATTTTTTGGTTTTCAAATTTTCGGATTTTCGTTCTTTAGAATTTTTGGATTTTTGAATTTCCGGAAAAAAAAACGTTAAAAGGGTTTTCGTTGATTTGAATATTTCCGAATTAACCACTTAAAGTGGTTGTCAACCTGTGACAACCACTTTAAACTATGGTAAGCCTAGAATAAGGCTTACCTGTAGGTGCCTTGCATATCTCCCAAACCTGCACGGTTCAGGAGATATGCATTGTTCTGCATGTGCCAACATCATTTGGGCACATGTGCAGTGAAGAAACGGCCTCCGTGCCTTTTCTCCACTGAGACTGTGCTGTGACTGGCGGCTCCCGCGCGCATGCATGGGAGTGATGTCACGTGACTCTGGCCAGTCACAGAGCCGGAGATCGCGGCCCCGGAAGGAAGAGGGGCAGAAGATGGACGCCGCCTGTACAGGGGACACTGCTGGACGTCGCAGGCTTCGTTTGCAGGTAAGTGGCACATAATGGGCTACTATGCGATGCATAGTAGCCCATTATGCTTCTAATTTACAGGGGTATGTAGAGGAAGTAAACCCAATCTGGGTTTACTTCCTCTTTAAGGACCAGAAGGATTTCCCACCTTAGGACCAGAGCACTTTTTGCGATTTGGCACTGTGTGGCTTTAACTGACAATCGCGTGGTCATACCCAAACTAAATTTGCGTCCTTTTTTTCCCACAAATAGAGCTTTCTTTTGGTGGTATTTGATCCCCTCTGCGTCTTTTCTGATCACCGCTATAAACAAAAGAAAGCTTCAATTTTGCAAAAAAAAATATATATATTTCTTACCTTTTTGTAAAAAAACAAATTTATTCAACAGTTTTGGCCGATTTATATTCTTCCTCATATTTTTGGTAAAAAAAAATCAAAATCTGCGTTTATTGATTGGTTTGCGCAAAAGTTGCCGCGTTTACAAACCATGAGAATTAATTTCTGGCTTTTTTTACAATTTTTTTTTTTACTAATAATGGCGGCAATCTGTGATTATTATCGGTACTGCAAAATTGGGGCGGACATGTTGGACAATTTTGACACTTTTTTGGGACCAATGACATTTATACAGCAATCAGAAATTGAAATATCCACGGATTACTGTATAAATGTCATTGCCATGGAAGGGGTTAACCTGGAGGGGGCAGTGAAGGGGTTAACTGTTTTCCCTGTGTGTGTTCTAACTGTATGGGGGCTGGGCTGCGAGGAGCACCAGAGATTTAACTGATCCTGAGTAGAGGGATCAGTAGATGTCTGATACATGACGCCTGTCAGAACGGAGAACCTCCGTGTTTACACCAGCGGTTCCCCATTCTGGCTCTGTCACAGGCCATTGCGGGTTGGGCGGACTCGATGGAGCGTGCAGCGGGCACGAACGTGCTCTGTTGGTGGCATGCACTCGCCCCCTAGCCGTTGCACCCGTGAGTGACGACTATAAGCAGCAATTCGCAGGACAGAGCCACACTGTTGCCGCTTATAGTCGTTATGCGGTCGGCAAGTGGTTAACAAATTTGTTGAATTTCGTTGGAAAATGAATTCAGAACAAATCGAATTGCACATGTCTACTATATCACAGCTGTGAACTACTCCACTTCACATCACAGACAAGTGCTGACTCCTAACTGTTCCTTTTCAAGCCTCTCTTGCAAGCAGATTAACCCCTTCAGAACCAAAGTCCCTGCAATCAAAGTTTGGAGCCTCTTTCCCACTCAAAGTCTCTAGGAGACTCCGAATTCTGGGTCCCAAATGAAGACATGCCAGTCCTGCGAGAACTGCCAATCCGTCCACTTATTTCCATCCAGAATACCCCAGAACCCCTCACCTTAGTACACAAAATGTCTCTTATCATCCATGCGACCACAACACAAATAACGGGGGAAATATACCTGCAGTCCAGGACCCTACAATACATACAACCACACATGTATATAAGTGTTGTATGTGTGCAAACTGTGCAATGTACTTTGGGAGAACTACATTGCTGATTATACAGGGAAGCAGGGAGAAAAAACAAACATATCGATTAGTAAAAGCAGCACACATTACACATGTTTAGGCACACCGTTAAAGTGACTGTAAACGATAATCTTGTAAAACAACCCATTCAGTATAAAATAGAAATGAAAGGCAAGACATTTTTGTATAGATATAAATATACATTCTAAATACCTTTTTTCCCTTTTTATAAGTGATCACATTCCCTCTGTTCTCAGCTGCATAAGAGCTGGGGGAGGAGAGACAGCAGTACGCTGATCTTCCCAGTGAATGGCTGTGCAGCGGGGGGTGGTGTCAGGACACGTCTGATCATTGGAGAAGAATACACTGAGTTCCCAGCATAGCTAGAGAACTGACCACGCTGAGCGCTGGGGACTAGCAGGAGCAACAGGGATTTTACATAAAGGAAGCAATACAAAGAGGACAGCATACTTTCTCATACAAATATATGGTACAGCAGGCACATATCCGGTAAATTACGTTTTGGAGTAACAAATGCTTTATCTCCTTGATTGCCCCTTCCCAGCCAGTGTCATTAGTACAGTGACAGTGTATAGTATTAGCACTGTATTAGTGTCACTGGTAATGTCAGTGTCAGTTCCCAAGCAGTGTCAGTCAGTGTCAGTTTGACCGTCCCACTATAAGTCGCTGATCTCCACCATCCCTAGTATAAAAAGTAACTCCAATATATATCCCATAGTTGCAGATGCTATAACTTTCATACAAACCAAGCAATATACATGTATTGGGATTTTTTTTTTAACCAAAGACATGTAGCTGAATACATTTTGGCCTAAATTCATGAAGAAATTTGTTTTTATTTTTTTATTTAATTTTTTTTTATGTCTTTTTTTGTTTATATAACAAAAAAATATAAAACACAGTAATGATAGAATACCACCAAAACAAAGCTTTATTTGTGTGAAAAAAATTATATAATTTGGGTACAATGTTGCATGACAATTCAATTTCCAGCCAAGGTAGCGCAGTGCTGAATAGCAAAACATGTCCAGGTCAAGAAGGGGGTACAATCTTCTGGATCTTAACTGGATATAGTACAAAAAAAAGAAAAACAACGGTGATTATGAAATTTCGCCAGAAGAAAACTCTATCTTTCTAAAAAAAGATGTAGTGCCCCCTGGTAGGTGGGAGCTAGAGTTTAAAGATTGTTTTGATAGGTGAGGTAAAATTTAGTCAGGCCTGGCTGAGAGCAGCCCTGATTGTTTTGATTCCTAGGTTGGGAGTGACTCAGGTAGGACTGGGTAGACTGGGTAGTTCCCAGATGGTGTCATCAGGTCCTCCTACTTCTTTCCAGAAGGCACTGGAATATTCTGGAAAAAGAGGTTAGAGGGGAGGTGTGGCTACTTGGGGTGTTCTAAGGAGCCCTGACCAATTCCCAGTCTGGATTGTCAGGGGGCAGGCCTCCTTAAATACCCTGGGACAGCCCAGTCTGGGAGGAGTAGTTCGGGTGGAAGAGCTCGAATGTAGCTGAGGTTGCACAGGCCTCACCCGGGATGGAGCCCTCAGTTTGGGGGGGGGGGTGACCTTGGGGCCTGGGCTCAGGTGCAGCCAGGAAGAGAAGTGAGATCCTGGAGCAGCACAAGGGAGCAGGAGGGCAACAGACAGTGCTACGGGAGAAGCGTATGAAGTGTATTTAAAGTAAGTGAAGTGCTGGAGGACAAGTATATACTGAGCTGTATATAGAGGTCTTGTGCAAATTTGCAACCAATTCTTTGGACATCCCATAACACCCCTAATCCCCATCCAAGTTTAATCCCCTAATAAAACAAAAACAAAACAAAGTACCAGCCTGTTCTGTGTCTCGGTGTGGTATGGATGTGATTGAGGGCAGTGTGAGCAGATGGACGCAACACTCAGCCATCCCTAAGGGGCCATTGGCTACAAAGATATAAAATCAATTTGGTTAGAGTGTTGCATGACTGAGTAATTGTCTGTAAAACTATCAAAGAGCCAACATTTTAAAAATGACTTAGTAATTAAAGGGACAGGTGTGGAGGAAATACTTTAGGAGGGCACATCCTCTGTATTGGAACAGGCAGGGAATCCTCATTCTAACTAGATGTAGCGCCACCTCTGTGAGGGCCTCTGGAAAATGACTGACCCCAAAGGTTGCCCTGACCTTGCAAGCCTCCAAACACCTCTGACACACCATATTTCAAAATGATAATGCAATTACATAGACACCAGACTGCAGCAAAGTAACCAAGTATGTTAGGCCAGGGGTCTCCAAACTGCGGCCCATGGGCTGGATGTGGCCTTTTGCTAGCTTTTATCTGGCCCTTGGGGCACTATTCCTTCCGATGATATGAGGCACTATTTCTTCCACTGATACAAATTATGGTGTACTATTCCTCCCACTAATACCATGGGGCACTACTACTTCTCCTGCTGACCACCAACCCTGTGGCCATGTTTATGCTCACTGATGCTGGGTGTGGGACATTTTCTACCCCTACTGGCCACAATATGGCCCCCCCCCCCTTAAAGTCTGAAGATAGTAAATTGGCCCTTTGTTTGAAAAGTTTGCTTAGGCAAATATTCTTGTAGCAATAAACTCTTACTCTTGTCAGAGAAAACAGGTATGCAATGCAAAGAAAATTACAATTCAACTCAAACAGTAGCAACCAGTAGACTCTGAAAGAACCTATGATCCCAGGTATAAAAGGGAAATGAATGGCCTTTTATATCAGACTTCTCCCTTTAAATCCTGATGCAACAGGCCCAATAAACTCTGTAACACAATTATAGAATGGCAAATTACCAGAAATGTAACACTTAATCTCTGAGAAGAGTTTCCCTTAATGTGTGCAGATATTGTGCACAAAGTCCTTTAGGTTAGGTGAGGAGAAGAGTGGAGAAGTGCTTGTGATGTAGATGTTCAGTGCAGTGTCTTCAGCTAGCTTAACAAGGGCCCAGAGGGATTCCTCTATAATGGTGTCCAGCAACTGAAAATAGCATGTGCAGTGTCTCCTTTTTGAAGCTTTAGTGCAAAGAAATGGAATAAAGGTGTCTGCATGCAGTGCCTTTGAAGGGTGTATAAAGGGTGGGCTTCTGCTCCCTCACCAATGCTGACGATACCAGGCAAGGGGATAGGAGGTCCCGGGACAGGCTCTTGAAGAATCTGCAATGAGAGAAGGGTGCCTGACAGCACACCTTGTGACGCTGGGATTCAGTGGGGTCTGATGATGATGAGAGTGACCCCCAACAGTCACTTGACCAACTGGGAGCTGGCACCTCTGCAGGAGGCTCTCCACAATGCCTAGGCCATGGCGCCTCCAAGTGTTCTGCTCTCAGCTGAAGGCTGTGGTCCCAAGACAAAGATTCCTCCCCAGACCAGACTATATATCTCCTTACCCAGCATTCTGCTCTCTCTCCTAGGTGGCTGGAACTTGTAGTCTGCAACGGTCTGACTCCAGTGCAAATCCTGGCTTCTTGGACCACATATGTCATGATCCTTCGCTCTCAGTTGTGATCTCTGCTCGTTCTGCATTCAGGAGATAATGATGCAATGTCCATGCTGAGCACTAGAGGTAACAAACTCACTGCGCTTGATGTTACAGAATGGCCCACGATGACACAGGCAAATTTAGCCAGCACCTGGCTTACATACATCTAGTCCAGGGGTAGGGAAGTCCAACCAGCATTATCAGCTGTTAACAGAGTGTGAACAGGTTCTCAACCCTGGTATGGTTAATCTTTCTATCTGTGAAATTTAACCTGGTGCTGCACAGACCCAGAGGTATTGAACTCACAGCAACAGACCCTGAGTTGCCCCTTGAGCACAAGTTTTGTTTCCAAGAGATGTCCCCATGTGAAAGTTAGAGGAAGGAGAAGTCCACACCAGGCGTGCATTTTAACAGCTTGCTGAATCAACAGAACCAATATATTAATTTCTGCTATTCCTTAAGGGAGTAAACTAATATTTGCAGAAAAGGAAGTGAGTGCTGAGTGTTTGACTTTGCTGAACAATGAACGGAAGTTTATGTAAAAGCAGTGATACTCTGCCTGCTTGGCGAGAACAATTAATGGAAGTTTCCTCCTTCCCATATCCACTATCGTATGTATACAATAGATACAGTGCATCTGGAAAGTATTCACATCGCTTCACTTTTTTCACATTTTGTTATGTTACAGTCTTATTCCAAAATTGATTAAATTTAATATTTTTCTCAAAATTCTTCAAACAATACTTCATAATGACAATGTGAAAGAAGTTTGTTTGAAATCTTTGCAAATTTATTAAAAATAAAAAACAAAAAAATCACATGTACATAAGAATTCACAGTCTTTGCTCAATATTTTTTTGAAGCAGCTTTGAAATCCAATTACAGTCTCAAGTCTTTTTGAGTATAATGCTACAAGCTTGGCACACCTATTTTTGGACAATTTCTCCCATTCTTCTTTGCAGGACCTCTCAAGCTCCATCAGGTTTGCACTCAGGCCAAAGAGTTCAATCTGTTTCATCAGACCAGAGAATTTTGTTTCTCATGGTCTGAGAATCCTTCGGGTGCCTTTAGACAAACTCCAGATGGGCTGTCATCTGCCTTTTACCGAGGAGTGGCTTCCATCTGGTCACTCTACCATACAGGCCTGATTGGTAGAGTGCTGCAGAGATGGATGTTCTTCTGGAAGATTCTCCTCTCTCCACAGAGAAATGCTGGAGCTCTGTCAGAGTGACCATTGGGTTTTTGGTCATCTCCCTGACTAAGGCCCTTCTCCCCCGATCGATCAGTTTGGCCGGGCAGCCCATTCTAGGATAAGGTGACCAGATTTTTAAAATTAAATCTGGGGGCATATTTTATTTTTACCAGTAATGGCGTCAATCGGCTACTTATAGCAGGGCTGCGATATTGCGGCGGACAAATCGGACACTAAGTGACACCTTGTGGGAACCAGTGACACTAATAAAGTGATCAGTCCTAAAAATATACACTGTCACTGTACTAATGACACTGGCTGGGAAGGGGTTAACATCTAGGGCAATCAAAAGGTAAAATGTGTGCCTAACAAGTGTTTTTTCACTGTGGGGGAAGTTGCTTTTACTAAAGGAAGGCACAGATCCCTGTCCCAGCAGCCATGTTATGTGACACACTGTGGCAGTGCGATGCCAGCCAGAGCCATGATAGAGTACCTGCTGCCTGTGAGTTATGATACCGTCCATTATGCCAGAGAGACAGACACAGTGCAATGTAGTCTATTCACTAACACCCCCAAAGCACACCTGTGTTGAAGCCTTGAAGGCACTGGCAGCCCCACGATTGGATCCACTTCCCCTCTGTTCCTGCTGCTGGACACTGTCAGCTGAGCTCAGCTGCCTTTCTCTTCCTGTCACCACCACTGCCCGCCTCACAGCCTCTCTTCAGGCCCCAGCTACCACTGGGTGGGGAGCGGAACTGAGCAGAGGAAGATTACTCTGCTGGGGAAGGTGAGGAGATAAGCAGGCAGGCAGCTGGCCGGGACTTGAGCCAAGGCAGAAGAACATACAAGTGAGAATTGCACCCCCCCCCAAGCTAGTAGGAGCAGCAGAGTGGGGGTGTGTAATTCAAAACTTTTTTTTTAATTCTGCACTAACTGTATTTGAAATGGCTTGAGCCCCTGTTCAAATACAATCAGGGGACAAAGCCAGGGACAGATTTTGGTCCCTTAAACTGGGGACTGTCCCCTGAAACCGGGGACGTCTGGTCACCCTACTCTAGGAAGGGCCCTGGTGGTTCCAAGCTTCTTCCATTTACGAATGATGGAGGCCACAGTGCTCATTGTACCCTTCCCCAGATCTGTGCCTCGATACAATCCTGTCTCGGAGGTCTACAGACATTTCCTTCTTTTGTGTGTGTATACATATATATATATATATATATGTGTTGAACTAGATGGACATAGACACACACACGCAAAAAGAAAACATCTTACATCAAAATTATCATTTTGCCCAGCATATATATTATGTGACAGCTGGCGGGTAAAGACGCCGGGTTGCGTGCAGGATGGCAGGTACATTTGCCCTAGATTTAAGCTGTATGCAGACTTATACCACTAACGGGAGTCTTGCAGGTGTAGAGGTGATGAGCGCAGCTGAGGTGAGCTGGCTCATTAAGGCCTCTACAAGAACTCCCAGCAGGGATAGGTGAGTGCTCCACCCTGGAACCAGGTTCTGTGTCATGTCAACAGACTGGGGAGTGTAACAGCTTGTCTGGTAAGAAGCCTGTGTGGCTGACTGTCTTCAGTGAGAGATAGGTAGGCTGTACCCCGCTGACAGACAGGGAAACCTATTGTGTAGTCAGTGACCAAGTGGCCTAGGATATATTTTGTTGTTTGTTTTTGTTTGGCTGTTTCACGTTGTAACTAATGAGAATAAACTAACTTTTTGTTTTCATCTGAAACTGCTGTCTCGCTGTGTCTAAATTGTGTAGTGAACCCTTCCAGGGGGTCAAACACACCCGCTGCCGAGCTAACCCCCTTACAGTGGTGGAAGATGCGGGCAGTTTTTTTTTTTGTGAAAGGCCAGCATGGAAGAAATACTGAGACAGCTTGCTGTAGCAAATGCTAATCAGCAACAAATGAATGCTAACCAACAACAAACGAATGCTAGTCTACAACAAGCAAACGCTAATCAGCAGCGAGCTCTCCAGCAATATATGGGAGGCCAGCAGCAATCTGAGGCTCACTTAATTGAGCTGTTGCAGAAGCAACAGCAGAGACTTCAACAGCAAATGGATGCCAGAACACAACAGCATCGACAGACCAGTGAGGCGAGTGGTTCCAATAATACATCGCCATTTATTGCCAAAAATGACTGGAGAGGATGATCCTGAAGTGTTTCTGACCACATTTGAAAGGACTGCAGAAAGAGAAAAGTGGCCTAAGGAGCAGTGGACTGGATTGGTGGCTCCTCTATTGGCTGCTGAATCGCAGAAAGCACATTATGACCTAGAGCCGGACCAAGCAAAAGACTATGTTGTGCTAAAAACAGAAATATTGGCACGGCTGGGTGTCACCCTGGCTGTCCGGGCTCAGCGTGAGCCTAACTGGACTTTCCAACTTGAAAAGCCCCCCAGGTCGCAAATTTATGATCTCATTCACCTGGGCAGGAAGTGGCTGCAACCTGAAACTCTGACAGCACCAAAGATTGTGGAACGTGTGGTAATGGATCGGTTCCTAAGATCTTTACCTACTGCTATCCAAAAGTGGGTAAACCATGGAAACCCGGACACAGCTGACAAGCTTGTGGATCTGGTAGAGAGGTACTTGGCTACAGAGAACCTGACCGCCTCTCCCAGGGACTCACAGACTTTCCACCCTAAGACTTTCCATCCCCAGCGGCGGGTAAGATGACTTCAAGGGGTAAGGGTGGAGGAGGCCGAGACCTTTCTTGGATTTTGAGGTAATTATTCCAATGTAGCTTGTGCCTTGAATTTAGATGCCTGGTCATGGGGGTTGTGCTCAGGTTGAGAACATTTCTGCCCCGGCTCAGGCTATCATTGCACAGCTTGCAAACCACTCGTGTCTTGACGCCTTTGAGCTGCCTTTGGTGTGCTAGGTCCCTGGGTGCGGTGGGTAGTAGCAGGCATACTGTCTAGGGGACGCTCACTCTGCTTTTGCAACCTGCTTCCTCTTTTGCTTTGCTGGTGCCTCTGTGCCTCTTCCTCCAAACTGCACACGTCACTCGCATGACCCTCATTCCATGTGGGGTCTAGGACCTCATCATCCTCCACATCATCTTCCACCCACCCTTCACCACTGCCCTCCTTGTCAGTCTGCACACTGAGGCAAGCTGCAGCAGTTCGCACCTGTGTTTCGTCATCATCAGAGACGTGCTGCACTGGTGTTTCTATGTCCACATCCTGCAACAGAAGTGGTTGGGCATCGGTGCACTCAATGTCTTCCACTTCAGGGGCAGCGCTATGTGGATGGCCCACGGAAAGCACACCAGGAGAGTCATCAAAAAGCAGTCTCTTGTAGGACTTGGGGCTCAGACTGCTTGGCTAATTTACAAGGGGCTGAGGTGAAAGACAGATGGCCATGGGGTTCAGGTGCCAACTCTGAGCTTTCATCAAGGGACCGGGAGGGAGACAATGTGAAGGAACTGGAGGCATTGTCAGCTACCCAATCCACTATCGCCTGTACTTGTTCTGGCCTCACCAATCGTTGAGGGGCATTCGGGCCTACCATATACCGGTGAAGGTTCTGTTAGCTACCTGAGGAAGGTGTTTCCCTTGTGCGTGTAGCTGGCACACCTTGACCACGTCCTCTCCTTCCAACAGGAGGTTCACCAACAACACCAACACCAGCAGCACCAGCATCACCAGCAGCACCATGACCATGTCCCTTATTTGCTCTCCTCATTGTGCCCACAAATGTACTATGTAGCCCTATGTAAGTATTTATTAATACCAATTAATACTTTTTTGTTTTTGAAAACACCAACGTAGACGGACTTTTTATTTTGGTGCAAGAAATGCACCGCTCACATCAACAGCTGGAAGCTCTCCCTTTAGAACTAGGAGATGATTTTTGAACAATAATCTGTCACTTACAGCAACAGCTGGAACCTGGCCCTATAGGAGTAGGCAATGATTTTTGAACAATAATCTGTCACTTACAGCAACAGTTAGAACCTCTCCGTTTAGAACTAGGAGATGATTTTTGAACAATAATCTCTCACTTACAGCAAAAGCTAGAACCTCTCCCTTTAGAACTAGGAGATGGTTTTTGAACAATAATGTGTCACTTACAGCAACAGCTGGAAGCTCTCCCTTTAGAACTAGGAGATGATTTCTGAACAATAATCTGTCACTTACAGCAACAGCTGTAACCTGGCCCTATAGGAGTAGGCAATGATTTTTGAACAATAATATGTCCCACTATGCAACAGCTGGAAACTCTCCCTTTAGAACTAGGAGATGATTTTTGAACAATAATGTGTCACTTATAGCAACAGCTGGCCCTATAGGAGTAGGCAATGATTTTTGAACAATAATCTGTCCCTCTAAGCAGAAGCCTCTACCTAGTGCAGTCAGATCGTTGTGTAATGCAGGGTTTGATCTGCAATCTGTCACCCAAAGCAGCAGTATGTGAAATCTCAAATTACTCCCACAATCTGATCGTTGTGTTCGATCGTAGCGATTGTTGTGTTATGCAGGGTTTGATCTGCAATCTGTCACTCAAAGCAGCAGTATGTGAAATCTCAAATTTCTGCAATCTGTCCCTCAGAGCAACAGTAGTAGTAATCTCAGGATGCAGGATCAGATGTTAAAATGTCTGCAATCTGTCCCTCACAAAAACGCTGGCAGCTTCCTCTCCCTACACTAGTCAGAGTCTCAGAGGGCATGTGACTGCAGCATCAAGTGACTCCAGCTTATAAAGAGGCTGGGTCACATGGTGCACTGGCCAATCACAGCCATGCCATTAGTAGGCATGGCTGTGATGGCTTCTAAGGGCAAACCAGTGAAACGCTTGTTGATTGGCTGCCCTGCAGCTATTCAACATGTATGATCAACTACCAGAACCCGAACCCGAACGTTTTTTGAAATGTCCGTGTTCGGGTCCGGGTCCCGGACACCCCAAAGTTCGGTACGGACCCGAACTTTACAGTCCGGGTTCGCTCAACACTACTACTAAGGCCATAATGGCTTGGGCAATCATTAATACATTTATTTGCAGTGTGTGAGTTATAAACCCTCAAAAGTTTCAGGTAGAGTTGGGCGAATGGTTGGGCCTGAGGATGAGTTATGGTTAAACATTGGCTTCCCCCCCATTCGGGGGAACTGAAGTGAAAGCTAAACCAAGATCATTTGCATTACAATAGGTTGCCAATTCCTCTACCTGGGGTCGGGAGCCATCCCAAATAATGATAATGTCATCTATGTATCTGCCAAAATATATGTCAGCAGGGTCAACGCCCCTGATTACACGTGTATAGGGGCGGAGCCTGAGTATTGACATCACATCGCGGCCATTGCGGGAATTGTTTGAATGCTTTACCAACCAATGCTTATTGTGCCATATTTGTAAGTGCATCCAATATTTTTTAGAAGAATACATTTTAAAAGACAGAGAGCACTAGTTTTTGCCTTCTTCTTTTTCCATATTTATCCCTTCTGTTAAGACGATCGGGGTTCCTTTGGAACCCAAAGAAGGAGATGCATTAGAGGAAGAATTAATCATATCAGCATCACACCAGTCATCTTCATTATCCCCAGAGGGGAACACTGCTGATTTTGACTCATATATGAGCTGAGCAGCCTGTGATACTGGCGGAGGCAAGCACAAGCACTTTGTTGAATCTGTGCACTTTTGGTGAATTGTTATTTATGGATCTACTTCACACAATCACTTGAGTATTTCAGGAATTGTGATTTTTGTTTGGACTTGAATTGGTTGTGTTTATTAATTGTTTATTGCGTCTCAATGGTTCATTTAGAAGTGCAGCACTGTTTCTGGTATATTTATATTTGTTTAAGTGAAGTAAAAGCACTTTTAAGTGACAGCGGCTACTTTTATGTTGAAAACATAATTTATTTAGTTATTTCACTTTTGTCACATAATTGATGGCGCTGATTGATATTCACAGAGTATATACAGTATATATATATATATATATATATATATATATATATATATATATATATATATACACGCACACACAATATACGGTATCTGACAAAAATGAGTACACCCCTCACATTTTTGTAAATATTTTATTATATCTTTTCATGTGACAACATGTGTCACTGAAGAAATTACCCTTTGCTACAATGTAAAGTAGTGAGTGTACATCTTGTATAACTGTGTAAATTTGCTGTCCCCTCAAAATAACTCAACACACAGCCATTAATGTCTAAACCACTGGCAACAAAAGTGAGTACACCCCTAAGTGAAAATGTTCAAATTGGGCCCAAAGTGTCAATATTGTGTGTAGCCACCATTATTTTCCAGCACTGCCTTAACCCTCTAGGGCATGGAGTTCACCAGTGCTTCACAGGTTGCCACCGGAGTCCTCTTCTGCTCCTCCATGACAGCACGGCCAAAAAATGTGTTCGTTTTCATTCCATTGTTTTTTTTTATTTTTCGGAAATTCCGAAATTCCAGGACTCGAAATTCCGAAATTCGCAAATTCTGCATTTGGGCAATTCGAAAATGCTGAAATTTCAAAATTCGGAAGTAAAAAATCAGAAAAATCGGAAATTCTGTCTGTAAATTCGGAAATAAGAAAGAACATTTGCAATAATATCTAACTAATAAATAACTATTAAATTATAGGTACTGTAATTTCCTTGAAAATATGACTGTTAGTGATACATTTTTTATTTAAGTTCACTAACAGCCAAATTTTCAAGGAAATTCCAATACCTATAATTTCAACTTATTTATTAGTTAGAATTTCAAATGTTTCCGAAATTCGGGAATTCGGAAATAAGAAAGAACATTTCAAATAATATCTAACTAATAAATAACTGTTAAATTATAGGTATTGGAATTGCCTTGAAAATTTGGCTGTCAGTGAACTTAACCACTTCAATACAAGACACTTCTCAGACCAATTTTCAGCCTTCAGCGCTCTCACACTTTGAATAACAATTACTCAGTCATGCAACACTGTACCCAAACAAAATTTTTATCATTTCTTTCACACAAATAGTGCTTTCTTTTGGTGGTATGTAATCACCATCACAACATAAGTGAAAAGAGAGCAAACATTTTGAAAAAAAACACTTTTTTTTAGTTTCTATGATAAAATTTTGCAAAAAAAGTCATTTTTGTTCAAAATATTGGGCCAAAACCTATACTGCTACATATCTTTGGTAAAAATAACCCAGAAAAGTGTATATTATTTGGTCTGTGAAAAAACTATAGAGTCTACAAGCTATGGTGGCAATCATTGAAAATTGATCACACCTGCTGCACTGATGGCCTGTCTCATTTCTTGAGGCCCTGAAACGTCAGGAAAGTACAAATACCCCCCCAAATGACCCCTTTTTGAAAAGTAGACATTCCAAGGTATTTAGTAAGAGGCATAGCGAGGTTTTTGAAGTTGTATTTTTTTCCAGAATTCTTGCGAAAATTAAGAAAATATTATTAGTACACCCCAAAATATATTCTGCTACTCCTCCCGAGTATAGTGATACCACATGTGTGCGCCACATAGACAGGTCCAACATGCAGGGAGCACCATCAGGCGTTCTAGTAGCATAAATTACACATCTGATTTCCTAACGACCTATTACAATTTTGAATTCCCTGGAGCACAAGGACAATGGAATTACCCACAAAATGACCCCATTTTGGAAAGCAAACACCCCAACGTATATTCTATGAGGCATTATAAGTCTTTTGTACGATTCATTCTTTTCCACAAGTCTTCGGAAAACATGGAAAGAAAATGAAAACACTTTTATTTTTACACAAAGGGGTCAATGTATAAGATATTTCTAACACATAGCATGTACATAGCAAAAATTACCTCCCAAAATATATTCTGCTACTTGTCCGGAGTATGGTGATACCACACGTGTGAGACTTTTACATAGCCTGGCCACATACAGAGGTCCAACATGCAAGGAGCACCGTCAAGCGTTCTAGGAGCATAAATTACACATAAAATTTCCTAACGACCTATTACACTTTTGAAGGCCCTGGAGCACCAGGACAGTGGAATTACCAACAAAATGACCCCATTTTGGAAATAAAACACTCAAGGTATATTCTAGGAGGCATTATGAGTCTTTTGAATGGCTCATTTTTTTCCACAAGTCTTCAAAATACGTGGAAAGAAAATGAAAACGCTTTTATTTTTACACAAAGTGGTCAATTTATAAAATATTTCTAACACAGAGCTTGTACATAGAAAAAATTACCACCCAAAATACATTCTGCTATTTGTCCCGAGTATGACGATACCACAGGTGTGAGACTTTTACACAGGGAAATACACTAGAAAGCGCAATGGAACAACAAATGGGGTAATACTAGGTTTTGACAGCAACAGTTAGGTGGTTGCACATCATGTTAAAAGTCCTGACATAAAGTCCATGGAAACAGATTGGTGTCCAGTATAACGAAGGGCTGCACCTTTAGGAAGCAAACCAATCTTCTAAATGGAAAAGGAGAACAAGAAAGGTACGCCTCTAAGTGTAACCATACAAGGTACCAATTTATTAAAGGATTAAAATTACTAACAAAAGTGGTGGATACAGAAGCATTGCAGTATTGACCCACTGCTAGCTGTGCATCGACAATCTGTGGGTTCTACAAGGCTCCGGATAAGGTAAGTGGAAAGGATCGGATGGGAACTGTTATGGGAGTCGGAGGACCTGTCGGCGGCTCCCGGCGTTTCCTGATTCACAATCAGACCGCCATTCTGTCACTTCCGGTTCCGGTGCCGTGATGATGCAATTCCGGCTACGTGTTTGCAAGGCCTACGCCCCTTCTTCAGGCCATATATTCTCCATCTTAGAGGTGGGCATATTTGAGGGCAGAATCTCGGCAGGCGTTCAATATTAGTGTACGCCCCTTTTCTGTTGATTCACACCCATACTGTTGTGTAACGAACAGGATCTGCTTCTAACACCTCTCAACCATAATACAGGGTGGGCCATTTATATAGATACACCTTAATAAAATTGGAATGGTTGGTGATATTAACTTCCTGTTTGTGGCTCATTAGTATATGTGAGGGGGGAAACTTTTCAAGATGGGTGGTGACCATGACGGCCATTTTGAAGTCTGCCATTTTGAATCCAACTTTTGTTTTTTCAATAGGAAGAGGGTCATGTGACACATCAAACTTATTGGGAATTTCACAAGAAAAACAATGATGTGCTTGGTTTTAACGTAACTTTATTCTTTCAAGAGTTATTTACAAGTTTCTGACCACTTATAAAATGTGTTCAATGTGCTGCCCATTGTGTTGGATTGTCAATGCAACCCTCTTCTCCCACTCTTCACACACGGATAGCAACACCGCAGGAGAAATGCTAGCACAGGCTTCCAGTTTCCGTAGTTTCAGGTGCTGCACATCTCGTATCTTCACAGCATAGACAATTGCCTTCAGATGACCCCAAAGATAAAAGTCTAAGGGGGTCAGATCGGGAGACCTTGAGGGCCATTCAACTGGCCCACGATGACCAATCCACTTTCCAGGAAATTGTTCATCTAGGAATGCTCGGACCTGACACCCATAATGTGGTGGTGCACCATCTTGCTGGAAAAACTCAGGGAACATGCCAGCTTCAGTGCATAAAGAGGGAAACACATCATCATGTAACAATTTTGCATATTCAGTGGCCTTGAGGTTTCCATTGATGAAGAATGGCCCCACTATCTTTGTACCCCATATACCACACCATACCATCAATTTTTTGGTTCCAACAGTCTTGGAGGGATCTATCCAATGTGGGTTAGTGTCAGACCAATAGCGGTGGTTTTGTTTGTTAACTTCACCATTCACATAAAAGCTTGCCTCATCACTGAACAAAATCTTCGGTGTAAACTGAGGGTCCTGTTCCAATTTTTGTTTTGCCCATTCAGCAAATTCATTGCGCCGATCTGGGTCATCCTCGTTGAGATGCTGCAGTAGCTGGAGTTTGTAAGGGTGCCATTTGTGAGTAGCTAATATCCGCCGAAGGGATGTTCGACTAATGCCACTCTCCAGTGACATGCGGCGAGTGCTACGCTGTGGGCTCTTGCTGAATGAAGCTAGGACAGCCACTGATGTTTCTTCATTAGTGACAGATTTCATGCGTCCACATTTTGGCAAATCCAACACTGAACCAGTTTCACAAAACTTAGCAAGCAGTTTGCTAACTGTAGCATGGGAGATGGGTGGTCTCGTAGGCTGTCTTGCATTGAAATCTGCTGCAATGACCCGGTTACTGCGTTCACCAGACATCAACACAATTTCTATCCGCTCCGCATGTGTTAACCTCAGCGACATGTCAATGGCTGTAAACAAAGAGAAACTTGTAAATAATTCATGAAAGAATAAAGTTACGTTAAAACCAAGCACACCATTGTTTTTCTTGTGAAATTCCCAATAAGTTTTATTTGTCACATGACCCTCTTCCTATTGAAAAAACAAAAGTTGGATTCAAAATGGCCGACTTCAAAATGGCCGCCATGGTCACCACCCATCTTGAAAAGTTTCCCCCCTCACATATACTAATGAGCCACAAACAGGAAATTAATATCACCAACCATTCCCATTTTATTAAGGTGTATCCATATAAATGGCCCACCCTGTATAACAA
>BLSH010205216.1:0-13993 GCA_018402905.1 Glandirana rugosa
TTTGTTATTCTTACCTGATGTGATGTATGGAAGGGTTATTCTGATAACCCAATTGCAATAACATGTATTGTCTACTTTTGAAAACATCAATAAAAAACCATATTAATCCAATAAATTTTGTTCCACTTCATGATTGTGTCCCACTTGTTGTTGATTCTTCATAAAAAATGACAGTTTTATATCTTTATGTTTGAAGCCTGAAATGTGGCAAAAGGTCGCAAAGTTCAAAGGGGGCCAAATACTTTCGCAAGGCACTGTATATGCACATAGCGTATTGAGTGTACACTATATATCAGTGCATTATAGTGCACTTTTTTTGAGTTAAAAAATAAGACAACAGTAAAGTTAGCCCAATTTTTTTGTATATTGTGAAAGAGGATGTCATGCCGAGCAAATGGATACCATACATGTTACGGTTGAAAATTGCGCACACTCGCGGAATGGCGACAAACTCCGGTACTTAAAAATCTCCATAAGCTTGGCGTGTTCGGATGAGCATGGAGTAGGACGCCTTTGAGAAGAGCTCCAAGCCACCTCTCCGTTATCCGGGACCATCCGCGCTCCTACTCCACCGTCCAGCCCTGTGAACCCTCAGTAGCCCTTCCTGGGCTCCCCTGCCGACCCCCAGGCTGACTGCCGCGCCATCCCGGGACACAGCCAGACAAGGAGTCCATAGGCCGCAGATGCCCGCCATTACAGATCGCAAGCCGGCCGCTCGATTTGGGACTCGGTCTGTCCCGTCCTACGGCCCGCGGCGGAAACGAGCGCCTGCCAGGGACTCGACCATCTGCCTCCACAGTGCCTCCAGCCCAGGGACCACTGCCAAGAGGGGAGACCTTTGCCTGCCTGATCCGGGCAGTTGAACAGGGGCCGGCCTGGACCTCTGGAGCAGCGGCCATCTTGCTGCACCCAGCGATCCTGTAACAGCTGATTGCAGGCCCCCCAGCTCCCCTTCTAATGAACCAAAGTGGGCCTTCCTGATAGTGACTGCTAATACTGCTTGTGGCCCCTCTCGGTGACCCCTCTCCAGGAGGTCTAGCCTGATTAACCCTCTTTCTCCCATCGACCGACGGCCATCTTGCTCCACCCAAGGCCTACTTGGGTTCACTAGCCTGCATTGGAACTCTGCCTGAGCAGCAGGATATGCTTCAGAGGGACCTGGTTACCAATCTATTCAACATCAAAGGTGGCCCCTGAATGTTTCTTCTATTTTCCACTGGCTCATCCCCCCTTTGCTCGCACCCCCGGTTGCCCTGCTTACCCACTTATTGACTGCTAACCTTTTACAACTATAGTTGTTGCCGCAACCTCCCTGGGGTTAATCGAACTCACATGCACAAACAACGGACTCTTCCCCCCCCCCTCAGCTTCCCCTCCCCCCCTTTTTTTTTACAGCCCCCCCACCTACTCTCAGTTTAACTGCATATCAGGGCCTGGCTGTTCGCTTGAAGATGTGAGTTAACTCCACTACTGGCTCCTGGTGCCCGCAGCAAGGACACTAAGTTTTGACCAATCGGATCTACCCACTTGAGATGGGGAAAGATACATCTAAGGAACAGAAATTGGTACATATAGATACTGCGCTACCCTATAGAATATAAACACAAGCAGCCAGCACGACAATAATACCGGTATTGTGCAAACTGAAATAAATTAAAGTGCAGCGCTAAACTTTGCTTGTAAGCAATATCATCAAAAATTTCAAAAGTGTTAAAATGCAAACAGGTTCCGTAAAACCAACAGTGCTATATACAGTGCAACAGTGTTCACATATATAAATGAAGAAAAAAAAGGAGAAAAAAAGAAAAAAAGGAAAAAACTTTGGATGAGTCCTCTTTCTTTCCGTGAGGTGCATATATCAAAAGTCCAAACACAGTGAAATCTTCACCCACATAAAGTGCGAACCTCCACCAAGGAAATGACTAAATACCTTTACCAGAGTGATTCTGGGTAAGCACATATCATCCGCAGAATATCATCGGGTGTTAACACGTCTGTTAAATCCTTTTAGTATATGCTGTATCCACCTCTTTTCACAAAGGGGTAAGGTATCCCTCAGAATGAGGCTCAGGTGAGGGATGGGATTTAGAATCCCAAATGAGATCTCTGCACAACTACATCCGATTTCTCCCAACTAAAAATGACTTTGAGCACTATGTCAAGAGAATTGAAAAAACATACAAACAAGAAATATCTGATCTCAAAAAAGACATTGGGGCCCGCTTTGACGACACTGCAGGCCTCTGTCCAATCTCACGAAGAAACCCTCAATATCCATACTGTGATGCTACAACAGCTGTCCTATCACCAGGATGACATAGAAAACCGCAGCCGACGCAACAACATTCACATCCGCAGCATCCCTGAGTCGGTGGGACCACGGGCTCTAGCGGCAGCGGTGACAGCCATCTTTAACCAGCTTCTACAACAACCCAAAGGAACAGAACTTGATCGGGTTCACAGGACGTCCGGTCCCAAGTCTCCTGACCCTGCCTTCGCCAGAGACACATTATGTAGAGTACACTTCTTCAAGGTCAAAGAGGCGATTACGAGAGCTGCTAGCACCCAAGATACTATCCTCTTTAATGATACTCCCGTGATGCTTCTCCCAGATCTTTCCTGTCAAACCCTGGCAATGCGGAAAGACCTTAAACCTCTGACACAACTCCTTCAGTCATGTCACATCAAATACCAATGGTGCTTCCCCTTCCACCTCAGAGTCCACCACGAAGGGAAAACAGCTATTTTCCGCACCTTAGGCGACCTTCCTACTTTCTTGAGCACTTTGGAACTCCCTCAGGTGTCTTTACCCGACTGGCCATTTAAACCCGCCACCCATGGCCTTCCATTTCTCCCGCAATGGCAGTCCCAAGGCCGCAAACGCAACTCACGGTCATCTTCTCACAAGGGCCCTAATGACTGAACAGTGTGCGGACCCTCTGTCTGTTTGCCTAATTTTGCAATGGCTGCCCTGATTTACAGGCAGCGGGGCCTTGCCCCCAGTACCTTTGGGTGTTCTTCAGTTTTTTAAATCTTTTTTTTGTTATCCGGTTCACTCCACAGCTCTTTTTAGACAGCATTAAGTTACCCTCCAGGCGGGGCTGGGTGCCCTGCTTCGACCTGCTCTCCCTACCCCATGAACCTCAAGAGGTTCTATTTCTCACCCTCCATGGCCTTTACATGTTGGGGCTTGGCGAGCTGGGTACCCATCCTATATGGAGAGGGATGTTCTTATTACACCCCCTTACTCCATACTTGGATTTAAACAGTTTTCTTCTTTTTTTGTGTTATCCGATTTAACCTACTCATCGCAATGTAACAGATTACTGTCCTGTGGTGCGGGGCTTCGGGGGCCACTCTGAGCGACCCCCTTGACCCCCGCTAGGTTTACAGTGTGCCCTTAAGGCACATATCAGTGTGTTAAGATGTTTTTTTTAGTACCTTGTAATGTTATTATTGTTACTATGTAGCCACTTAATGGCTGTTCCACTTTGTTGTCTTGTAAATGTCCTACGGCATCGGTCTCCACTATCCTTTTCCAAATCAATCGCTACAACCCTACCTATTCGGATCTTGGAGACCGAGACCCATACATATCACTATGCCTACTGTTCTTCTTTTTTTCCTACTCTCCCTCTCCCCTGTCACCCCGTTCCCTCCCTCCCCCAACACATTTCCCGATCTGCTGGATTGTCTAGAACTGTTGGATACCCCTGTAATGGGTGCTACTCAGATTGCTACTTCCCCCAATATTATTTGCTCCATGGCTCCCACCTGTCCATTTAATTTAGTCTCCTTTAACTGTAGGGGCTTTAACGTCCCTGAGAAGCGGAGCCAGATTCTCTACCACTTCCACAAACTGAGATCCAGCATCTTGCTGCTACAGGAAACCCACTTCCGTGGTGGCTCCGTCCCCACCTTGCGGAATAGATACTACCATCAGTGGTTTCATAGTCCCAACCCCCTTGCTAAACCTAAGGGGGTGTCCATTGCCTTCCACAAATCATTTAATCCTGAAATACTAGATCCGCTTACTGACGAGACAGGGGGATTTATATTTCTTAAATTGAAACAAAATGATTTTCTCTTTACAGTGGCGAACATTTATGTTCCCAACACAAACCAAGCGGGGTTCATCTCGACCACTCTCACCAGACTGCTTTCCTTTGGGGGTCTCTGCTTCATTGTTGGGGGCGATTTCAATGTGGCTTTCTCACCGTCCATGGATACTTCAGTTGGTAAGTCCTCCATTCCCACATCTTCCCTAGCACACATTAAGTCCCTACTCCATGACGCGCAACTAGTGGACATCTGGCGTATTCAACAGCCTGAAGAACGGGATTACACCCATTTTTCTGTGGTGCACACTTCCTACAGTAGGTTGGATTATTTCCTGACCTCGCAATCTCTCTTAGATTCTCCCATACAGTCCTCCATAGGTCACATCCTTTGGTCCGATCACGCTCCGGTCCTTCTCTCCCTAGCTCGCCTTCCTAGGTCCCATACGAGGACCTCATGGAGGCTAAACGACAATTTACTACGAGACTCAGCGTGTGTATCCGATATCTCCTGTACCATTAGGAACTTTATAGTTGACCACGCGTCTGACTCTACTTCACCACTTACACAGTGGGAAGCTTTGAAATGCGTCCTTCGGGGGGGTTCTCATACAACACGGCGCCAGACTGAGAAAAAAAAATTAGAACTGACGATATATGTAGATTGTTATCCCGTATCGCTGAGCTCGAACCACTCCACAAAAGGGACCAAGCCCCATCTACATTCGTTGAATTATCCAACGCCCGTCAGGACCTACTCCAGATCCTAGATTCACACTCTCTTATCGCGCGAGACCGAGCACGAACTAACCATTATTCTTTAGCTAATAAATGTGGCCAACACCTCGCCAGGCTCCTCCACCCCAGACCCCCACGTCATTCCATCCTGTTTATAACCTGATCTAAACAAGAGAAAATACACTACACCTGAGGCATAGCTGCCTCTTTCCAACAATATTATGCTAATCTGTACAACTTGGCCCCTCATGCCGTGCACTCCCCTACTTCCTCTCACATGGACGACATGCAGGCCTATATTGCCGAGACGGCACTCCCAGAAATTGATTCACAGGAGGCTGCAGACCTAGATGAACCCCTCTCTAGCCCTGAGTTCTTAGGTGCGATTAAAGACTTGAAACTGGGTAAATGCCCTGGCCCAGACGGATATACCCCTAGGTTTTATAAAACCTTTGCACCTCTCTTAGCTCCACTTCTGACCCGGGCATTTAATTCCATTGATAACTCTATACTTCCCTCCAAACATTTATTATCTGCGAATGTCTGGGTTCTTTTGAAACCGGGCAAGGATCCTTCCCAATGTAGTAGCTACCGCCCTATATCTCTTTTAAATATAGATATAAAACTATTTGCCTATAAGTCCTAGCCAACCGCCTATCCCCTCTTCTCCCCAAGGTTATCCATAAAGATCAGGTGGGCTTTGTCCCTGGCCGAGAGGCCAGGGATAATATGACCAAAACGATTCACCTTATTTCTTACATCCAACGACATCACTTGAAGGCATGCCTGTTATCTTTCAACGCTTAAAAAGCGTTTGATAGGGTGAATTGGCGCTTTCTACGTCTTTCTCTAGAACAGATAGGCCTAGGTCATAACTTAATTTCCAAAGTGATGTCCCTATACTCCAGACCCTCTGCCTTGGTTTTGGTCAATGGTTCCCTTTCAGAACCCTTTGACATTTCGAACAACAGGCTCCAGGGCTGTCCTCTCTCCCCACTTCTGTTTGTACTAGTGATCGAGCACCTGGCATGTGCCATTAGTCAGAATAGCTCCATTCAAGGCATCCCTACTCCCTCCTCTCACCATAAATTGTCCCTTTACGCGGATGACCTCCTAGTATACGTACAACAACCCCACACGACCTTACCATCCCTCCTCACGGAATTCCGACGTTTTGGATCTTTCAGTAACTTCAAACTGAACATGTCCAAAACGGAAGCCCTCAACCTATCCCTACCCCACTCCACGCTTTCACTCCATACCCTTCCACCTGCCCAACTTCTTTGCCCTAAACTTCTTACCGATGCTCTTGCGCATCAGGAAGGATCTAGAAGCATGGGGTAGCTCCTCCCTACCGTGGTTCGGTCGTATAAATACCATCAAAATGGATATCCTACCCAAACTGTTATACCTTTTCCAAACCATACCGATATCGATACCAAAATCATATGCCTCCCTTCGTTCTCTCGCTATTAAATTCATATGGTGCCAAGGCATGTCACGGGTCAAGTACAAATTGTTGACTCTACCGAAACTCCTAGGGGGTACGGGACTTCCGAACTTTGAAATTTATCATAAGGCAGCCATTTTAGCACGTATTCTAGAATGGTTCCCCCGCCCAGTTGCTAAGGCCTCCGTGTTGGTCGAGCAAGACCTAGCACTGGTGGATCTCAGAGCCTTATTATGGGGCTACCGGAATGCCTCCCCTCACCTGAATTGCACTTCGCCCTTAACCTTGGCTGTCTTGAATTTGTGGTATAGAAGAGGGCTTAGTTCTATCCTATCCTCGGATCCATCTCCCCTAACATCTTTATTCGACAACCCGGCCTTCCCCTTAGGGGTGGGTGCCCACTTAGTTGATTCATTTCGACGTTCCTCTTGGCCACAAGCTTGCAAGTTCGTTCACCCCCAAACAGGCTCCCCAATAACCCCGGCCAGCTCCATAATTGGCTGACATTCCTCCGTGTGGCTTCCTTCTCAAAACAACTCTTTTATTCCTCTCAGATACACTGCTCTCTCACGGAGTTTGAACGCCTCAGCACCTTACAAGAGACACCCAGGCACTTGATCTCCTCCTTATATAACCTACTTCAAACCCTCACACACACTGGGCTACCATCCTACACCAGGTTATGGTCGAGGGACTTAGGAACAGAAATACCAGGGGAGAAATGGCTTACTGCTTTTCATTTAACCCTAAATCCTCTATTTCCTGCCATTCGCAAGAAAAAAATTTCAAAATCATCTCCCGGTGGTATAAGGACCCCTGGACTCTTCATAGAATCTTCCCAAATACTTCAGCAGACTGCTAGCGCTGCGGAGAATCTCCCGGGACCTACCTGCATGTCTGGTGGGAGTGTGAGAGAATACGTCCTTTCTGGAACCAAGTGTTTCAGGTATATAATCATTTATACGATGACTCTTTAACTCCCTCGCCTAAGATTGCCCTGCTCTCTATCCTTCCTGGGTTCTTGGTATCCCAAAAAAGATGTCTCCTCCGCTTTCTCCTGTCAGCCGCTAGACAAATCATTCCACTATATTGGAAACGTACCATCACCCCTCCCTTAACCCAATGAGAATGACATCATGTATGATAAATATAAGACTTTATGGTCTATTTGGCTCCGCTTCTCTACCTCTGATACCCTCACTGGCCTTCTGGGTCTGCGACAGGCCCCGACTTTGAACGGCTAGATAGCCCTTTGTTAACCCAGTTAGTAATTTAGCAGGGCTAAGACCCTCCAGCAGATCCTCCCCCCCACCCCATCCCCCTTCCTTATTCCCCCCTCTATCTATTTCTATCTCCTTCTATCTTTCTTTGCCACTTCTCTTCCACCCCTTGCTATACTCATCCTCCTTCTTCCCCCACTACCTTCTAGTTTTCCTTCCAATAAAAGTTTGGTACTAGTTTCTACATTTTAAAATGCTGCATCCCACCACAGTAAAGTTTTTCCTAATTATTTTGGCTGATTACAATGATGTTTTACTTGGAGACCCTGGTCCCTCTAAGGGTGATAGCCACTGAGTAGACTGGTAGACTTGTTTGTCTCTTTGCCTCATCGTTCTTCCTATGTAATGTGCCTAACGTTCTCAATAAAAATATTTTCAACTCTAAAAATCTCCATAAGCGACGTTTTAAAAATTTTTAACGGTTACCAGGTTAGAGGTGCAGAGGAGGTCTTTTGCTAGAATTATTGCACACACTCTGATGATCACGGCGATACCTCACATGTGTGGTTTGAACACCGTTTTCATATGCAGGCGCAAATTACATATGTGTTTTCTTTGCTGCACGAGCTCGCAGGGACGATGGCGCTTACATTTTTTTTTTTTTTTAATACTGTTCCTTTAAAAAAAAAAAAATCTGATAACTTTTATTGCTATCACAAGGAATGTAAACACCCCTTGTGATAGTAATATATGGTGACAGGTACTCTTTATGGAGGAATGAGGGGTCCAAAAGACTCCCCATCCCTCCTTTACACTTCACAGTATTCAGATCACCAAAAATGGCAATTCTGAATAACCGGCGCCGTTAACCACCGAGTAAAGCTAAGTGATTTTGTAATGGTGCTTCCAGAAATGTACAAAGGAGTCCCGATCTAAGCTGACTCCAGCTTCCACAGGGAATCCACACAGCCGTAGAAGAGCGGCGGACGATGGCGGGAGGGGGGATGTCCCCTCCCGCTGCCTGGGATATTGCCTGAGCGGCTCCCAAGCCGGATCAGCTGTTATCACCGGATAGCCGGCCGCCTGCTCTAAAAAATGGTACCAGGGTATAGCCTGTAGCTGCAGACTATACCCCGATACTTCCACTTAAACCTGCCGCCGTTTATAAATAGTGATTCACGTTAAGTGGTTAAACTAATTTACAACAACAGGGACCATTACTGCACCCAACAAAAGGAACTGAAAGGGGTTACAGTGTTCTGGCACCACCAACACCCAAGGCCCAATTTTTCACCACCTGTTTGACTGGGGCATGTCATCACAATTTTTAACCACTTAACTCGAATTGCCATTGCAGTTTTAAGTGGATGTATCAGGGTATAGGCTGGAGCTACAAGTTATAACCCAGTACCGTTTTTTAGAGCAGGCAGCCAGCTATCCAGCGGTAATGGCCGATTTGGCTCGGAAGGTGCTCGGTCTTTATCCCAGGTCTCCTGTCCCACCGGGAGACCGGAGCTCCGATCCAATGCTTCTGGCCGCTGTGTGGAGTCCCTGTGGAAGCCGGAATCAGCTTCAATCAGGACTCCTTCGTACATTTCCGGAAGCGACGACGCAACGTTACTTTCGGTTTACTCTGCGGCAAACGGTGCTGGTTTTAAAAAAATTACAGTATTCAGAATTGCCGTTTTTGGCAATCTGAATACTGTGAAGTACAAAAGAGGGATGGGGGCTCGCGCAGCAATGTAAAAAGCATAAGTAAGTCATGCACACATATGAAAACTGTGTTCAAACCACACATGTGAGATATCGCTGCGATCGCCAGAGTGTGAGCAATAATTTTAGCAAAAAGACCTCCTCTTCACCTCTAACCTGGTAACCGTTAAACATTTTTAAAGCGTTGCATATGGAGATTTTTAAGTACCGGAGTTTGTCGCCATTCCGCAAGTGTGCTCAATTTTCAACCGTAACATGTATGGTATCTATTTGCTCAGCATAACATCCTCTTTCACAATACAGGCGGTCCCCGGGTTACAAACAAGATAGGGACTGTAGGTTTGTTCATAAGTCGAACTTGTTTGTAAGTCGGAACACGTACATTTTTTAAGTGTAGCTTCAGCCAAAACAAATATTTCTAAGCTTTTTGGATAGCATAGAGAAGGGGTAACACACCTGTAATGTTTGTTTTGCTGTCTATGTTTCTGTTCAGAAGATTTCACCTCACTTCCTGTCCCAATGATAATTGCATTTTGAAAATTTTGGGTTGTTGTGGAAACAAACCTTGGTGATAAAGCTTGAGTGGAGACACCTTTTTCCCATAATAACTCTTACAGGAGTGAATTTCCCTTCCTAGGGGGAGATTTCCTCTCACTTCCTGTTGTCTCCCTCCGTTTGTAAGTAGGAGTCGTTCATAAGTCGGATGTTCATAACTAGGGGACTGCCTGTATACAAAAAAATTGGGCTAACTTTACTGTTGTCTTATTTTTTAACTCAAAAAAGTGATTTTTTTTCCCAAAAAATTGAGCTTGAAAGACCGCTGCACAAATACTGTGTGACAAATAGTATTGCAACGATCATTTTATCTTCTAAGGTGTTTCAAAAAAAGATATAATGTTTGGGGGTTCGAAGTAATTTTCTAGCAAAAACAATGATTTTAACTTGTAAACAACAAGTGTAAAAAAGGGCTCCGGGCCTTAAGTGGTTATACTAATTTACAACAGCAGGTCCCATTTCTGCGCCCAACAAGAGTAACTGCAAGGGGTTACAGTGTTCTGGCCCCGCCAACACCCAAGGCCCAATTTTTCAGTACCTGTTTGACTGGGGCATGTCATCACAATTTTTAAAAACATTTACAACAGCGGGGCCCGCACCAAAATAAAAAAAAACAATTGCGTAGAGTTCCATAACAGACCCTTCAGGTCTGGATTTTAAGGGTAACACCGTCCAAAATAAAAAAAAAATTGTGTATGTGTGCCCCCAAAGACCACACCAGGTCCTTTAGGTCTGGTATGGATTTTAGGGGAACCCCACGCCAAAATTAAAAAAGAAAAAATTGCATAGGGGTCCCCCCCAAAGTCCGTACCTGACCCTTCAGGTCTGGTATGGATTTTAAGGGGAACACTGCGCCAAAATTAAAAAAAAATTGTGTAGGGGTCCCCACAAAGTCCGTACCAGGCTTCTTCAGGTGTGGTATGGATTTTAAGGGGAACCCTGCATCAAAATTAAAAAAAAAATTGTGAAGGGGTCCCCCCAAACTCCGTACCAAGCCCTTCAGGTCTGGTATGGATTTTAAGGGGAACCCCGCTCCAAATTTAAAAAAATGGCTTGGTGTCCCCCCCAAAATCCAAACCAGACCCTTATCTGAGCATGCAGCCCTGGCATGGCAGGAGGGGGTGGGGACGAGCAAGCTCTCCCCCTCTGAACCATACCAGGCCACATATGCCCTCAACATGGGGAGGATGCTTTGAGGTCGCCCCTAAAGCACCTTCTCCCCATGTTGATGGGGAGAAGGGCCTCATCCCCACAACACTGGCCGGTGGTTGTGGGGGTCTGCGGGCAGGGGGCTTACCAGAATCTGGAAGCCCCCTTTAATAGGGGGAGTCGGGATCTGGGGGCCCCTTATGTGAATAGGTATGGGGTACACTGTACCCCTACCCATTCACCAAAAAAGGAGTGTAGTGATAAAAAAAAAACAGAGGCAGTTTTTGTCAAGTCTTTTATTGTGTAAAATAGCTCTTTTCTTCTTACTTCTTTCTTCTTTCTTCCTCCATCTTCTCCTGGGCCGGTCCTTCTTCTGGTCTTCTGCTTCTTTTAATCTTCTTGCTTCCTCTCTTCGTCTTCAATCTCCATCTTCTTCTTCCTTCTTCTTCGGCCCCTGTGCGTCACAATGACAGATCTTTTATAAGAAGGGGCGGGGCCACCCAGTGATGTAACCAAGTGAACCTGCCCCCTCCTGATGTCATGCGCTGTCAGAGGGGGTGGGTCACCCATTTACATCACTGGGTGGCCCCACCCCTTCTTATAAAAGAACTGTCATTGTGAAGAGACGCGCAGGGGCCAGGCTGCAGCAGAGGGGAGAGAAGGGGGGGAAGAAGAAGAAGATGAAGATGAAGAGACGAAGCAAGAAGACTAAAAGAAGAAGCAGAAGACCAGAAGAAGGACCGGGCCAGGAGAAGGTGGAGGAAGAAAGAAGAAAGCTATTTTACATAATAAAGGCTTGTCAAAAACTGCCTCTTTTTTTTGTACCACTACACTCTTTTTTTGGTGAATGGGCAGGGGCACAATTTACCCCATATCTATTCACATAGGGGGGCCAGGATCTGGGGGCCCTCTTATTAAAGGGGGCTTCCAGATTCCGATAAGCCCCCCAGCCGCAGACCCCCACAACCACTGGCCAGCCTTTTGTGGAAGAGGCTCTTGGGGTGAGTACACCCCTTAGTGAAAATGTCCAAATTGAGCCCAATTAGCCATTGTTCCTCCCCGATGTCATGTGACTCATTAGTGTTTCAAGGGCTCAGGTGTGAATGGGGAGCAGGTGTGTTAAATTTGTTGTTATCGCTCTCACTCTCTCATACTGGTCACTGGAATTTCAACATGGCACCTCATGGCAAAGAACTCTCTGAGGAACTGAAACAAAGAAGTGTTGCTCTAAATAAAAATGGCCTAGGCTATAAGAAGATTGCCAAGACCCTAAAAATTAGCTGCAACATGGTGGCCAAGACAATACAGCAGGTTGGGGGGTGGAGCCAGCAGCCGGAGGGGATGGTCGTGTGAGGACCTAGATCCGCTTGACTAGTGGCTCCACAGCGTGCCACAGCGGACACCACTTCACCCAAATGGCCCGGGAGAATCTGACCACACTGGGGAACACCATGTACCCCGCCAGCAAGAGGAAAGACAGAGAGGGGCTGAAGAAGATCACCAACATCTTCATGCCAGCAGCGGGCCGGCGAGTCCAAGATGGCGCCAGCATGTCACAGAGAGCCGTGGCCGAGCGCCCCAGCGCACTTTCCCAGCAGCAGCAGCCGGACGGTGAGTCCACAAGGGAGGCATTCCCCCTGCCAGCATCCCCATCGGATAGCCCTATAAAACAAAGGCAGAGAATAGAGGGCCAAGGCGAGGCTCCAGAGGGGACTAGGGAGGGGGAAGAGGAGATGGAGGAGGCCGTGACGCACAGCCAGTAGCTCGACTCCTTTCCCACTACAGGCCAGATGCTGACTGACGAGGCCATGAAAGGCATGCTACTGACCCTGAGGGGAGCTATTCAGCAGGACATAGCAGTATTCATGCAAACTACAAAAAAAGAACTAGCAGATCTAGGGGACAGAGTGGACTTCATTGAGACCAAAATGAGCGACTACATTGCTGCACACAATGATCTAGTGGACGCCCATTATGAAGTGGAGGATGAACTTCAGGCACTAAGGTCAAAGGTCGCTGACCTGGAAGATAGAGCCCGCAGGAACAACCTAAAGTTTAGGGGGATCCCAGAATCGGTTAAACCAGCGGATCTGCGTAAATTCCTTCAGCAATTAATGACAGCCACCCTCCCCGCACTCCTACCACTTGATCTGATGATTGACAGAGCCCACAGACTGCCTAAACCACAGCATCTCCCTGACAAGGTGCCGCGGGACGTAATTGCAAGAATACACTTTTATCATGTCAAAGAGCAACTAATGCTATTCTCCAGACATAATGCAGCTTTACCTGATCCATATTCAGGTATCTCCACCTATGCAGATCTTTCCAAGGCCACCATGATTGCCAGAAGCAACCTAGTCCCTATTATTAAAGTTTTAAGAAATCACAAAATTATGTATAAATGGGGATTCCCAGCAAAGTTAATACTGGAAAGAAATAATGAAACTCACACAATCAACTCGCAAGAAAAAGGCTTTGATCTACTGCAGAAATGGGGCCTAATTCCAATGCCTTCCAACTCACACGCAGAGAGATGATGCCCTCCCAAAACGACACCAGAAAAAGAACTACCATCACAAGTGAAAAGTAACATTGCTTCATTATCAACTAGCCCGAATGCCCACAACACTACCAGAGGATTTCCTCTTTTGTACAATACGGTGCACTCCACCGGGACCAAGCCACTAGCCACTCGGCTATATTGTGTAAGAAACCTTTTTCCTTTTGTTGGGTTCAACCAGTGGCGGCTGGTGAAGTTTTTGGATGGGGGGGCGCCAGGCCCCACCCTTCCCTTTGACCCCTCCTACTTTTAATAAGCCCCACCCCTTATAGAATCCACCCACTCTTGGGTTGTTTTCCTTTTTCCAAAGAATGTGTTATATCGGCTCACCGATCACCGAACCAGGGCCACCTCACGTGGCATAACATGTTTTCTCCTTTAGGAGACCATCACAACACCCGTAAGCCCGATCAACTATTACTTCGTTACAATGAAAAGTGAACACTACCATCAAGAAAAAGACCACAGCAAAACCCTCCCGTAGTAGAGAGACGCACACTCAACCTTCCGTAACCTTAATCCGGGGTAAAGACGTCATCTAGTTTCG
>BLSH010205216.1:19855-37405 GCA_018402905.1 Glandirana rugosa
ACCCCCACTGACCCCCTCCAATAGAAGAAATAATCAATAGAGTCAATACCTAATACATAATGGAAAAATTACTAGCCTACAAAGAAAACAGGGCCCGAGCATTCCACAACAAATGGGAAAAATGGCAACATGTGAGCAGAGTCCCTCAAACAGGCTCAGATCAAAGTGGCAGGTAATCCCACTCTGTGTTTGGGTACCTAAACACATAGTCCTTCTTCTAGCCATATCCACTCACGAATGAACACCCCCCCCCCCATAAGAATTTAAAGATCTGTGAAATGTATTACAACAATTTATATACGAGCCACTGGTGTTTGCCTAACCACAGGGAGCCATCTCAGCACCACTACTTATTACTTTTCAAGTTTCCACGAGATGCAATTCAAGACTTAGTTGTTCTCTTGTTTTCCTTTTTTTTTTTTTTTGTTATGTTTACTATCTATAGTAAAATAGTGCCTACCTAGGAGGGCGCACTCTCAGCCTCAAAAATGGATGCATCTACCTTTAACACTCCCATCTTCTTTCATGGAGTATATTAATCTAAGCATGACCCCTCACTATTCTAATCCAAATCTGTCCACAGATAGTTCCCAATTGGGGTGGCGGATTGTACCCGGTGAGAGAGGGTTACTAAGGTGACTTTAAGAGACCTAAAAATAGCTGAGGTCAAACTCCTAAGGTATACACTCCAATTGAATATAGCAAAGGTTCTTGTTTAACAAACTACACTGGATATATAAGGTAGCGTGTACATAATGTTACTTTTACGGTGCCTTCCTTTCTGATCAATGCTTTATGTACCCTATTCATTTTCTTTTAATAAAAATCTATTGTTAAAAAAAAAAACATACAGCAGGTTTACAGGACAGGTTCCACTCAGACCCAGACCTTGCCATTGTCGACCAAAGAAGTTGAGTGCACATGTTCAGCGTCATATCCAGAGGTTGTCTTTGGAAAATAAAGGTATCAGTGCTGCCAGCATTGCTGCAGAAGTTGAAGGGGTGGGGGTCAGCCAATCAGGGCTCAGACCATACGCTGCACAGTATATCAAATCGGTCTGCATGGCTGTCGTCCCAGAAAGAAGCTTCTTCTAAAGATGATGCACAAGAAGACAAGTAGACTAAGGACATGGATTACTCTAACCATGTCCTGTGGTCTGAGACCAAGATAAACTTATTTGGTTCAGGTGGTGTCAAGCATGTGTGGCGGCAACCAGGTGAGGAGTACAAACACAAGTGTATCTTGCCTAAAGTCAAGCATGGTGGTGGGAGTGTCATGTTCTGGGGCTGCATGAGTGCTGATGGCACTGGGGAGCTACAGTTCATTGAGGGAACCATGAATGCCAATGTGCTCTGTGACATACTGAAGCACAGCATGATCCCCTCTGTTTGTAGACTGGGCCACAGGACAGTATTCCAACATGATAACCCCAAACACACCTCCAAGATGACCACTGCATTGCTGAAGAAGCTGAGGGTAAAGGTGATGGACTGGCCAAGCATGTCTCCAGACCTAAACCCTATTGAGCATCTGTGGGGCATCCTCAGATGGAAGGTGGAGGAGTGCAAGGTCTCTAACATCCACCAGCTCAGTGAGTCATCATGGAGGAGTGGAAGAGAACTCCAGTGGCAACCTATGAAGCTCAGATGAACTCCATGCCCAAGAGGGTTAAGGCAGTGCTGGAAAATAAAGTTGGCCACCCAAAATATTGACACTTTGGGCCCGATTTGGACATTTTCAGTTAGGCTTGTACTCACTTCTGTTGCCAGTGGTTTAGACATTAATGGCTGTATGTTGAGTTATTTTGAGGGGACAGCAAATGTACACTGTTATACAAGCTGTACACTCACTACGTTACATTGTAGCAAAGTGTCATTTCTTTAGTGTTGTCCCATGAAAAGATATAATGGGGGCGTGGCTAGCGAACGTGGTGTATGGAAGCCTGAGCTCGGAGCTCCGGATCACAGGGGAGAAATCCATACCTGATAGCGACACCAAGCACTGCAGACTGACCCCCGCGACCTCTATACATACCCACGCCCTAATCGCCCATGTCGAGGAAGTGGCAGGGAGACTGCAAACCCACAAAGCTGATGGCTTACTTCCTCCAGCCTTTGGGAGGGGAAGGCCAAGATGGAGCCGGAACATCAGCTCCCTCCTCCACCCCTCACAGCAGCCACTATTCAGAGCTACCAGAGGAAGGATCCTGGGCTGACGGAGGAGCGGAAGATCATCTTCCAACAGCACACCACCGTCACACAGCCCTCCCTGCTCGAGCCCTGCTAAGGCCAGAATGCGACTGGACATATGAGCACCAGATGCAGGGGTGAGTCCTGGGTTCTCCCCAGCATATGCACACCATGATCTCCAATCACCCATAGCTAACATACCCACCACTAATCAGCCTGTGCTGGACACACAAATCAAGGAGATGCTCCTATCTTTGCACAAATCCATACACGCTGAATTTACCAATCTCAACTGCAATTTCTCAGCAGAGCTGACTATAATGGGGGACAGAGTCCACCAAGTGGAGAACATTGTAACTGACATTACCACCATGGTCAATGACCTTATTGACATCAATGATGATAACAAAGAGGAAAAAAGATGGATCCGCGCAAAAATTGCAGACCTAGAAGACCGCTCTAGGCAGAACAATTTAAAAGTAAGGAGGATGCCCGAATCAATAACCTACCAGGACCTCATGCAATACACCAAAGATCTGTTCCACACACTGATCCCTGAGCTATCCCCACTAGACTTAGCGATAGATCCCATACACCACATACCCAAAGCCTCCTTTCTGCCTGCATCTGTCCCTAGAGATGTACTGGTGAGGGTACATTTTTTTTCAACAAAGGAACAAATAATGCGGAAGACCCGAATAATGGGGACATTACCAGAACCATATAAAAGTATACAAATTTATGCAGACCTTTCCAAATATACTCTCGACCTCCGCAGGCAATTGAATACAATCACTAAAACCTTACGCAACAACAACATACCATACAAATGGAAACACCCCACTAAACTTATAGTGGAGCGTTATGGAAATACCCATACCATCATCTCCTTAGAAAAGGGCCTTTCCCTACTGGGAGAATGGGGCACCATACCCGTAAAAGAACCCCAACCTAGAAACAGCAGCAATCCTGAAAAAATACCTCCTCCATGGCGTAAAACCCAACTTGGGTCCTCTAACAGGCCTAGTTAAAAACAACAGTCAGTGGTGCTAACACCACAAAACCAGCAGGTCTCCCCCTGGGATCCTCAGACAAATCTGTTAGTCAAACCTGAACTGTTACCCCCTACATTGTCTCACCTTCCACTTTTAATTACGGTTGGAAGATGTATTTTGTACGGATCTTTTTCTTGTTACTGTTTCTTTCACTCCCTCTTGCACGTACTCCTTACTATTATATCGAAAGCCTACTCTGATGTCATACGCATTGCACCGCCCGGATTCTACATGAAAGACCAAAGAACACAGCACATAACGGACGGTCCATTTATCTCCGGTATCACCTTAACTGTAAGTAACGAGATTAATGCGCAACTTCATATACACTTATGGAGACCAAAATCCTATCCTTACATGCTAAGGGTTTAAATCACCCCGCTAAACGGGCTTCATTATGGCGAACAGCATTGAGCTCACAATGCAACATTATCTGCATACAAGAGACTCACTTTAAAGAATCTGCCACCCCGCAGTATAGACATAAAGACTTTCCTCATATATGTATATGGCTTCTCACCAAGACAAAAAGAAATGCGGAGTCCTGGTGGCTATACATAAATCCAAAGATTTCACCCTCCATGAGAAACTAACAGACCCCAAACGGCAGATACATAATTCTGATTTGTACCATCGCAGGTAGCAACTTCACATTGGCTTGTATATACGCCCCGAACTCATACTAAATCCGCTTTCTTAATAAAGTGATGAGGGTGATTAATAAAAGGAGGAAAGGATCCCTGATCGTCTGTGGAGATTTCAACACAGTTCCCGACCATTCAATGGACACATCCAACCCATCCTCTAGACACCCTTCACCTATGGCACCATTCCTTCAAACTCATGACCTTCATGACGTCTGGAGATGTCACCATACCACAGAGAAAGACTTCACTTTCTTTTCCATCCCTCACAACAGTTAATCCCGCATAGGCTTTTTCCTGGTGGACAAGTGGTTGTTGCAGCGCATCTCCAAATCAAACATTGACCCCATCACATGGTCCTGTAACTATCACCATCGCCCACGCCTCGACCAGCTACCAAGCAAGAATATGGAGAGCCAATACACACATTCTGCAAATGTCCCCATACGCCGAACAGATTCACCAAAACCTTAGACTTCTTCCGCCAAAATACAGAAATGGTCTCACTTTCTTCCACTCTATGGCTGGCTAACAAAGCCTATTTTAGGGGCATACTATGGCAATTAAGTTCATTGGCTAAGAAAAGGAGGACGTAGCATCTAGATGAGCTCGTAAATGAAATGGCAAAAATTGAAACACAAAACAAATCCAATCCCAACCACACATAAAAGATAAAACTCCTAGCTCTACATCAAGAGTTAAAGTCCCATCTCTTGGATTCCTATGAAAAAGCCCACTGTAGACTTAAAGCCACCTTCTACTCCACATCTATTAAAGCTGGGAAACTCATGGCTTCTCGCCTGAGAGGACAACATATCAAAACCCGCATCCCATACATCTACCACCCCTTCACGAAAGAAAAATGAATGAACCCCCAAGAAATAGCCAACGCCTTCAGCCAATATTATGAATCACTTTATAATCTTAAAAATGACCCACAAACCCCCCAATTTTCCCAAAATCTCATTCGGAAATTTCCCCCTAAAATTCACCTGCCCACTGTCTCTGACTAAGAGCTAGGAGAAATTAATTCCTTATTTACCCAACAAGAAATCTCCCAAATCATCCACTCTCTTCCGTTTGGAAAATCCCCTGGTCCCGATGGACTACCTGGGGAATATTATAAACAATTCAATCAGATACTTACCCCCCACCTCCAAAAACTCTTCAACGATGCTGCCTCCTCCTCCTACTTACCTGAAGAAATGTTAAATGCAAATGTAGTAGCACTGCCCAAACCTGGTAAAGACCCAACCACCCAACAAAATTTTAGGCCTATCTCGCTCCTCAACGTAGACCTAAAAGTCTATGTGAAAATATTGATAGATAAAAATAAAAATACCGTGCATCCAAGAAGAATATACGGCTTAAGCAGCTGACACCACAACTTTAACAAAATTGTGAACGGCCAAAAAACATAAATAGTGTAGTGCTAAAGCCATAAAGTGTATAGTTCATAAATGTCCCAACATAAATTAAATGTATAGAACCTGGAACCAGCCCAGGAAAGTGAAAAAAATGAATGAATGAAATTCTTGTGTCCTTAAGGAATCACCACAAATGAATCCAGTGAGAAAGGTGAAGAGCTGTGATAAATAAAAATGCTTGGTGCTTCTTAATGCTCCACCATAGATATGTGTATCCACCACCGATAAGACTAAACACTCTTACCAAAGGTAGGTAGATAACCAACATGTAGAGTCATTCCTGGTAATTAGCCGTGGGTCTGCATGCTCATGGACACCGATAATCACAACGATAATCAGGATAGATTGCAATCCGAACCGTCAAACCATCCCTCACAGGTAGGAACTCGGTAGTAATCTGTCCTTTCTGATCTGTCACAACTGCCTCCTGCTTTACCGGCCGCCTTTGCAGTCCTCGTCCGTGCCAGGGGTTTCAATTACGTCAACGCCACGTGCGCACGTGTCACTGGCTCCTAAGCGCTGGAAGCACTCCAGTGACGCGTGAGTACGTGGCGCTGACGTAAGAGGAACCCCCGGCACGGACGAGGACTGCAAAGGTGGCCGGTAAAGCAGGAGGCAGTTGTGACAGATCAGAAAGGACAGATTACTGTTGAGTTCCTACCTGTGAGGGATGGTTTGATGGTTCGGATCGCAATCTATCCTGATTAACGTTGTGATTATCGGTGTCCATGAGCATGCAGACACATGGCTAATTACCAGGAATGACTCTACATGCTGGTTATCTACTTACCTTTGGTAAGAGTGTTTAGTCTTATTGGTAGTGGATACACATATCTATGGTGGAGCACTAAGAAGCACCAAGCATTTTTAACTTTAAATGTTTTTATTATTCATTTAAAGAAAAAGCAAGCATTACAAAGTATAGCCAAAGACATATTACAAAGACGTGTGTGAGGCAGAGCCCTCAACATATAGATGTATACAGGAAAGATCGGGTATAACAAAAAAAAAACACAACTAGTATTGATTGATTAATATATTTAGGCCCCCCCGCTGCGAGGGAGCGGGGGAGGAGCTCGACCCCCAGACACCCCAATGGGGTCAAGCTGGCATGTATAGCTTAGAGAGCTGGGTTCGAAAGGTTTGGAGAATTTTAGTGGGGTTACTGGTTAGGGAGCCTGGAGCATCTTTCAGTCAGATTGGTTTGTAGGGTTTTTCTAGGTTTCTAAGAGACAGGGCCAAAAAGGTGTCTGGTTTGTTTGCCTTCATGTATAGGCGATGGTGAGAGCGGCGGAGAGTTTTCTTGGCTGCGTCCGTCATGAAGAGGTCCAGCTCAAGTCTAGATTTCTCTAGTTTGGCTTTGTTGTGGGGGGTTGGTGCAAGTTGGAAGGCATCATGTGCTAGAGAGAATTCATGTTCTAGGGAAGCAAATTTCTGTTGGCGCTCTTTTTTCCTGCGTGTGGCAATGTTAATGAGAGTGCCACGGATGACCGGCTTATGGGCTTCCCAAGTAGTTAGAGGGGATATCTCTGGGGTAGTGTTCAAGGTAAAGTATTCTTTTAGAGAGGTTTCTATTTCTAGAGTGTGGGACGGGTGGGAAAGGAGGGTATCATTGAGAGACCAGGGTCTTCTTCCTTGCGGGGGGAGTAATGTAGATAAGGTGGTTAGCGTGGCATTATGATCGGACCATGGGATGGGCGCAATTAAAGAGGAGGAGATTTGGGGGAGGGTGCCGATTGTAGTAAAGATGTGGTCAATACGAGAAAACAAGTTATGAGGATGGGAGTAGAAAGTGTATTGTTTCTTGAATTAGTTTAGTTCGCGTCAGGTATTTGCTAGGGAGTGTTTCGCCAAGAGTTGTGAGAAGATAAGTTTATTGGGGGTCGAAGGAGAAGTGATGGGGGATTTGTCGAGGAGCGGGAGGAGGACTTGATTAGAGTTGCCTCCAATAAGAGTGGTGCCCATCTTATGAGTCTCTAGAATCTTGAAGAGATGAGAAAGAAAGGGAGTAGGATTATGGTTAGGGGCGTAGTAGGAAACAACTGTTATTGGGGTGTCAATTAAATGGCCTGTTAAAATTAGGTATCTACCTTCTGGATCTTGTATTGTACTCTTCAGGGTGAACGGAACAGATTTGTGGAAGGCGATTAAAACACCTCTACGTTTGGAGTTTGTGGAGGCTGTGAAAAACTGGGGATACGTGGGGCTTAGGAATTTAGGAGATTGATGCGAAGCAAAATGGGTTTCCTGTATGCACACTATGTGTGCTTTGAGGGAGGCATATGTGCGGAAGGCTTTACGCCTCTTGTTTGGGGAGTTTAGGCCTTGGACGTTATGTGAGAGAATGTTAAGATTAGCCATTAGAGCGGGGGAAGGTTAAGTTATAGTGTAATGCGTTACTCACTGCAATTGGTGATCTCCATCCGACGGAAGAAAAGGGATGTAGAGAGGAGAGGGGAACTAAAGAGCAAAGAAAAAAGGAGAAAAGATTAGTACAATATAAAAAACATCGTGTGCGAGAAGTAGTGTCCATCGAGAGGACTGGGGAGTTCCCCTCAATGGAGAGCATGTTGCCCGGGGATACCCAAAAAATAGGAGATCGCGGGGCAAGGCGAGGTGCTGCAGTGACATGCAGCCCGGAGGAGAGAGATAATTGTTTAATCATTTGGTGCAAGCCAACTGGCCGTATTGAGCCAAGAAATCATATAAGTCTCTGAACATAGCAACATGTTCGGCGGGTATAAGCAATGGACACCGAGTGAGGGAGACCTTGATAATGGACTTAAGGGTGGGTAGGTAGCAAGGGGAATATGGTCTGTGGCTTAGGTCTGTTCACACATACTCAAGGTGAGGAGACAGAGATGGAAGGGGGTTAGTTCACGTTTTAGCTAGTAATAAACATTTAAGAAATTTATAACATTTGGAGAATCCAAGGTGAAAGGAGAGGACGAGTTGTGTGAAGAGACCTGGCCAATATCCTCATATACATATAACCCTGCTCAGGGAAAAAAAAAGTTAAGTAAAGTAGAATTGGCAGAGTCCCCGTGGCAGAGAGCTCGTAGTGCGCAGATGGTTAGAGGGTTGCTTGAAGATCTCACGGGAGTCATACAAAAGGTAGGTTCCAGGAATGCAGAGTGACCAAGGTGGAGAAGGGGTTGGGGTGTCCACAGGTGGTAGCTGGAGTGAAGGGATGAACAAATTTTGTCTTCAGAGAGGGGCAGAACTAAAGGAGCTAGCCCGAGTCAAGGTTGGTTGGGTAATGCTCAGTCCATTGAATCTTCCAGTTCACGGGAGACGGGAGTTGTTCTGATTCTCTTGGAGGACGAAGGAGTTTGGTGTGCGTTCTTGGTTGGTGAGTTTGAGGGGGAGCGCCTGCGGGTTGTTTGGGTGGAGCTTGGAGTAGTGGGATCCAGGTGAAGCTTGTAGAGGCAGTCTTGAAGTTCTTCAGCTGTTTTACAGGAGTACTTCTGACCATGATACGTGAATCTCAGGGCAAAAGGAAAACCCCAAGAATATGTGATTCTGCATTGCTGTAGGATTTGCAGCTGTGGTTTAAAGGTGCGTCGTTTTACGATCGTGGATTGTGAAAGATCATCAAACAATTGGTATGGATGGTTCTGGAAGGTAAGCGAGTCTTTTTGTCTGGCCGCATGCTGAAGCTGTTCTTTCGTGCGATAATAGTGCAATTTTACCACTATGTCGCGTGGGGGGCCATTTTGTTTGCAGGGGGCAAGTGTCCTGTGGACACGGTCGAGTTCAAGGCGCTCTATTGGGATGGAGGGGGCCAGTTCTTGGAAGAGAGCTGTAACAGTTGATTGAAGGTCTTCTACAGTTTCAGGGATCCCCCTGATCCTGAGATTTGATCGCCTGGAGTGATTTTCAATATCCTCAAGGTGCGCTTGTAGTGTTTGGTTGTCTTCCCTCAGTGCTTCTATCTCGTCAGTTTGAGAAGCAAGTTGTAGTTCAAGTTCGTCTACTCTTTGCTCTAAGTCTGAAGTGCGCTGGCCCAGCTCCCTGATCTCCCTTGTGAGTTGTTCAGTGATCTGATCCAATGTGCGTTGCAACGCTCGTTGTAGCATCTTCTCAAATTGCTTGAGGATCCCTGAAGGCACTTCACCCGACAGGGGGGCTGCCAGTGAGTCTGTGTCAGACTCACCTTCGTCTGGATGGTGGAGGGGAGGGAGCCTGGGCGGCCGCGGTGAGGAGGCCTTGGAGGTGCCTGGCGGCGCCGTTTTGCTGGAGGCCCGAGCCAGGGTCTCTCGTATGGACTTGGAGCGGATCTTCGGCTTTGTGCCCGTTGAGACCATCGCGGTCGGTGTGCGGTGTGCTTAGGGTGTAGGAGAGTGCGGGGGAGCCTTTTAGGGGAGTTTATCATGCTTGGCTTGCGGAGTACGGCTCTCAATACCTCCGGGCTGAGCGGAGCTCTAGAGCGGCATGTCCGATCCGCTCGGCTTCGCGCATGCGCACCTCATCTGTAACTCTTTAAAGTTCCTTTTAGAGGCTTTAACTGGTATTTGGGGGGTAATCCCTGTTGAGGTAGGGACCCAAGAGGGTATTTTTGTGAGGTGACAGGGTTAAATTGGAAGACAGGGCTCCAGGGACCTGGGTTAAAGGTCCGGCGGCGGTAGGCCGCAAAAGCCGCGGCCTAAATTTTCGGACCCGCGGGCGCCGGACGCCGATCGGGTTGATAATAGTCCCAAATTGTAGCTGGGGATGGGGAGGTTTAGGATGGGCTAATTAGGGATCTCACCCTTCTCTCTGGAGCCCAGATTAAAGAGGATTGACCTCGGCCTGTGTGGAGCTCTGTTGGATCCGTCCGTCCAGGATCGCTGCAAGCCACGCCCCCCGGGGGTGGGATTCTTTAGCCTTCTTCTTTTGTTGTTTCTGCCACATCGGAAGGACGGGGCTTTGGGGAGAGGGTCTTTTGGAAGGACCCGCATTCTTATGAAGAGAAGTTGAAGTAGAATCCAGAGAGATGAGGTTGAGCTTGATCAGCAGCTGTTCTCCTTCTGCAAAAGAGGAAAAGCCAAATTTCTTGCTCTTGAAGATAAAAGTTAGTCTGAAGGGGAAAGACCACCAGTACTTAATGGAAGACTTGTTAAGGATTTCTAGAAGAGGTTTGAGGGATCTCCATTTCTGAATGGTAGTGGGAGATAGGTCAGCGAAGACCTGGACAGGGTGACCTTGGGTGGATAGATTGTGGTTAGATCTGGAGACCTTCATGATTTCCTCTTTGACTCCATAAAAGTGAGGTTTTACCACAATGTCTCTGGGTAGGCCGTCTGACCTCGAAGGCTGAAGAGCTCTATGAGCCCTGTCCAATTCCAGACGATGTTCTGGAATGCCTGGGATCATTTCTTTAATAAACTCAGTCACTACCGCATGCACATCTGTGATGGTCTCAGGAACTCCTCAGATATGGAAATTGTAGCGTCTAGAGCGATTTTCTAGAGCGTCTATTTTGGAGAGGGCCGATTCCAACTGGTCCTGCAGATCCTGGAAACGTGCTGTGTTTTGATTGATTCTGGAGACTGATTGATCCGTCTTATGTTCTATTGCCTCTATTCTAGTACCCAGGCCTTGAAGGTCAGCCTGGATAACAGAGGTGATTTGAGATGCTGTTTGGGCAAGGCCCTTAGAGAGCATTTTGGAGAACACCTCCATCATTATTTGGAAATCTGAATGAGGTACTAGGGCTTGGGGGGTAGACGGGTCCACAGCAAGGTTACTGGGTCTCAACTCCTTAAAAGGTGTCGTAGTGAGTTATTTTAATGTCCGCTCCAGAAGTGAAATAGTGGATGATGGGGAAAGGATCTGGGTTGTAGATTGGCCACCCTGGGGAGGACCTGGAGATGGTAATATCTGAGAGCCCCCGTCCGATCCGACTTCCATCTCCTCAAGGGTCCCAGGGGGTGATTGGGGACCCTTAGCCCCCTGAGGACCCTTTGGGGCCGGGGCGTCAAAGCCCGGATGACGGGAGAGGTCCCTCCTGACTGCTCCCGTAAGCATGCTCATAGGGATAGCTATAGTCTCTAGATGGACTGGTGGTGGAAACCCCCTCCTTCAGATGAAACAAATAAAAGAGGGAGAAATAGTTAAGGAAACAAGTTTGTGGCCTGAAGATATAATAGTCAGAATATTGATGAGAATAAGGAAGATTCCACTTATACTGAAGTTTTACCAGGCCCTGCTATTTCTGATTATGCAAAAAAAGACATAAGAATGCCTGCAGCTCGGCTTCCATATGAAGCTGCTAGAGAAGGCCGTTTGATCCAGCACTGACAAAATTATCTGCCCCAATTGTTTCTCTGCCAAATGCTTCAGGGTAGGGGTTTCATAAGGTTTTGTGCCATCCGAATCCCCCCGTTGTGACCCCCTCCTCCTCCTCCTCTTCACTATGATCAAAAGTGCTTTGCTCCGTTGGGCATGTAGGCTCAAGCCGCGGCCTCAATTTGGGGCGGAAGTCTGGCCGCGGATATCGTGGTGGAGGCCCAGTTCACGAATTGTTCTCTGGATAACCCCTATGTTGTCCCCGGCTCCCCTGCCTCCTGAGCGGGATGGCCGAGCTCCGCTGCCTGTGATGTGGGCTCAGAACGGCCGGGAAGGGACGGAGCTCCTGGCTTACACAGCCACCATGGATGCTCCGCGCATGCGCACTCACTCAGGATATGTTTTTATATGAGAAATTCAAGTGGAAGGGAAAGGACCAACCATAGGAAATTTCTTTCTGAGATAGAACTTTCAGAAAAGGTTTTAAAGAGCGTCTCTTCTGTACTGTAAAGGGGGAGATGTCGGCATATATTTGTATTTGATGACCTTGAATGGAGAGGTTATCCGCTTTACGGGCCCTTCTCATGATTTCTTCTTCTGTGGTGTAATGATGTGGTTTTATTATGATGTCACGTGGTAGTCCGTCAGCTCGCGGAGGTTGAAGGGCCCTATGGGCTCTATCTAATTCCAGCATACTTTCAGGGATCTCCAGAATCAAACCTTTAATGAACGAACGTATAGCAGGTTGAATATCCTTGATGGACTCCGGTAAGCCGCGGATACTGAAATTGTATCTCCTGTTTCTATTCTCGAGATCGTCGATTTTAGCTAGTGCGGTCTTGAGTTGTTCATGAAGCTCCTGTATTCTGGACGTGTTCTGGTTAATCCTGCCAATCGCTTGATTGGTTTTCTTTACGATCGTATTAATTCTGAGGCCTAATTGTTGTAGGTCTGCATGGATGGAGTTAGTAATTTGGGCCGCAGTTTGAGAAAGGCCCCTGGACAACAGCCTGGAAAAAGCCTGCATCATGGTGGGGAAATCGGTGGGTTCTGTGAGGTCAGGAATGCCCCCCAATCTGATTTCTTTCGGCCCTTGTGTGAAGTCGCCTGTGGACAATGGCATGGCATCCGTCATTGTGCGGCCTAGCAGCGATAATGTGTCCGCCGGGGACACTAAGAATCGTTCCGGGGTACTCACTGCGATTGACCCCCGTGGTTGCATTGGGGGTTCCTGGTGTGAATGTGTGGCTTCCATGTCCTCCTCAGGGTTGCCCCATGCTGTCTCCGTGCCGCATGGTGTGGCGGACGCCATCTTGGGGATGCCAGGCTGATCAACCATGGCCTCCAGCTGGCTTGTCAAGTCCCTTCGGGCTGTGCCCGCTGCCATCAGGGGATAGCCCCGGTGTTCCCCTACTGCTTGGTGGTGCTCGGGGGGGCGGAACAAGGGCTCACTGCGCTCCGATGGTTCTGTGTTCGCCGGGACAGTGCGGAGCTTCGGGACTACACGGCCATCTTGGAGGAGTCTGCGCATTCGCCTCCACCAAGCATTTTTATTTATCACAGCCCTTCACCTTTCTCACTGAATTCATTTGTGGTGATTGCTTAAGGACCCAAGAATTTCATTCATTTATTTTTTTCACTTTCCTGGGCTGGTTCCAGGTTCTATACAATTAATTTATGTTGGGACATTTATGAACTATACACTACGTGAAAATATTACCCACCAGAATTTCCAGAATACTCCCCCGTCTTATTAATAACAACCAAACAGGCTTCATCCAGGGAAGACAATCTTCAGATGCCAGGATGAGACTTGTTAATTTTATACACTCAGCAAAATTGGGTGGAATGCTTTCTCTGCTCCTATGCATGGATGCAGAGAAGGCGTTCAACAGAATCTACTGGGAAAACATGAAAGAAGTACTATTGAAATTTGGGTTTAAAGACACCATCTTATTGGCCATTATGGCACTATATTCCACACCCTCCGCCCGGACATGCTTTCCTCCCCGTTCCCCATCACAAATGGAACTCGCCAGGGGTGCCCCCTATCACCCCTTATCTTTAATCTAGCAATAGAACTGCTTGCAAAACATATAAGAAGCTTCAAATTAGTTACAGGTCTCTTAATCGGAAATACCAACCATAAGATTAGTCTGTTTGCGGATGACATAATATTAATTCTAACCAACCCACACCCCTAAAGAAAACTACCTCCAATTCAAACAAGAGTTCAACACTTCAGTCCAAAAATTGGCAACCCACAAATTCTCCTGGGCAGGCCACCTAGCGACATTTAAAATGACCGTACTTCCACAACTAATCTACCTATTTCGCACCTTGCCTATACCAGTCACTAAATCCTTCCTCAACTCTCTCCAAGCCTCTCTACAAAAATTAATCTGGGCAAAGAAAAGCCAAGGGTGTCTAAAACCAGACTCATCAAACATAGATTAGTAGGAGGTTCGGGCCTCACTGACTTGGCTGACTACTACAATGCAGCAGTGTTAGCTCAAATAAAAGAATGGTTCATCCCAAATCCTATACGCGAAGGGGGGAGATAGAACGTCATGTTATATATTGGGGATACCGCGCTTAGGATACCTTTGGAACCGGTAGCTGGGTATGCTGCCTCCAGTGATTGCTCCCTGGTTAGGGAGTGAGGGTACAAATATTATGGTCTGGGATGGCGCTCCCCCGGTATATTCTTATAAATGACTGGTTACTTGTACAGAGTAAGGTTCAAAATAGATGTCTAATGAACTTCAATTCAAGTGAGATATAATAAATTATAAAGTGTTGATGTGCTAGTATCGTTAAAATGAGGTGAGTATACACTCAAATGAAGTGCTGGAAATGATTACAACTAAAAAACCGGTATAAAATGACGAGAAACCTTAGTACTACTGTATAAATATGAATGTGATAATGTGCTAGTATCAGTGATAATGTGCTAGTATCAGTTCATACTTATAAAATCCCAAGTTCAAATGACATATAAAGTGCTGATGTGACGTTATGTCAACTTACATATGCTAGTAGCGCAAAAAGACCAATGATGTGCTAGTATCACTTAAAATAAAATCTTGGGTTTCCCCCAAATCTGTGTAGTGCTTAGTAATTCAATACATATATTCTGATGGCAAATTGCATAAACCTAGTAACTAATAATAAGATCTATAAGCAGGAACTCCCCAGTCCTCTTGGAGGTTATAGGCTGTTTCTTTGTAAACTATCAATAACATAACCAATAGAGTATCCTTAATGTGATTTAAGTGTCCATATGGTGAGATCCAAAATAATTCTTTCCTTTTGTGTGCCACACGTGCTCCCCTATTTCCACCCTGCTTACCGGACAGCGCCACCCCACACAGGGGTATAGCGCAGTGGCGCCTGTCACAGGCAGGTGTCTCAGGGATCCTCAGGACGGTGGTGGGTCTCTTTTTCCTCTCCTATTTCCTGATCCAGGTTCCTGGGTATGTAGGTCTTCACAAGGGTATGATCCAGAAGTTCCTTTCGTGGGTGCATCCACGGTCCTGTGGGCGAATGGTGGTCTCCTCTTACGGTATAGGTTCCAGGGGGTTGAGTAGTTGAAGGTCCTCCGTGGTGTATGGAATTCCAATTCAGGGAAGTAATGGGAACAACTCCATAGTGTAATTCAATTAAAATGAGGTTTTATTTTTAAAAAGTCATAAAACATCCGAACATTTCTCCAATAATGCAGTACACAATAAACCAAGCCAAGTTCAGTCACTCTAAACTTCCAAGACACTTCTCCGCTACAAGTATAGATAAACCTTCCTTTTGATGAAGGTAGGCCCACACTTCCTCCGTGTGGCCTTTACGCTCTAATCAGCGGAATCGGTAGTGCCTGGATGTGACCGGAAGTAACGTGGTGTGCGATCTGTTGTCAACTGACGCGTTTCGTCCAATAGACGTCTTCTGAGGTGTGTCACACGGAGGAAGTATGGGCCTACCTTCATCAAAAGGAATGTTTATCTATACTTGTAGCGGAGAAGTGTCTTGGAAGTTTAGAGTGACTGAACTTGGCTTGGTTTATTGTGTACTGCATTATTGGAGAAACGTTCGGATGTTTTATGACTTTTTAAAAATAAAACCTCATTTTAATTGAATTACACTATGGAGTTGTTCCCATTACTTCCCTGAATTGGAATTTCATACACCACGGAGGACCTTCAACTACTCAACCCCCTGGAACCTATACTGTAAGAGGAGACCACCATTCGCCCACAGGACCGTGGACGCACCCGCGAAAGGAACTTCTGGATCATACCCTTGTGAAGACCTACATACCCAGGAACCTGGATCAGGAAATAGGAGAGGAAAGAGAGACCCACCACCGTCCTGAGGATCCCTGAGACACCTGCCTATGACAGGTGCCACTGCGCTATACCCCTGTGTGGGGTGGCGCTGTCCAGTAAGCAGGGTGGAAATAGGGAAGCACGTGTGGCACACAAAAGGAAAGAATTATTTTGTATCTCACCATATGGACACTTAAATCACATTAAGGATACTCTATTGGCTATGTTATTGATAGTTTACAAAGAAACAGCCTATAACCTCCAAGAGGACTGGGGAGTTCCTGCTTATAGATCTTATGATTAGTTACTAGGATTATGCAATTTGCCATCAGAATATATGTATTGAATTACTAAGCACTACACAGATTTGGGGGAAACCCGAGATTTTATTTTAAGTGATACTAGCACATCATTGGTTTCTTTGCGATACTAGCACATTTTAGTTGACATAACATCACATCAGCCCTTTATATGTCATTTGAACTTGAGATTTTATAAGTATGAACTGATACTAGCACATCATCACTGATACCCGAGATTTTATTTTAAGTGATACTAGCACATCATTGGTCTTTTTGCGCTACTAGCATATGTAAGTTGACATAACGTCACATCAGCACTTTATATGTAATTTGAACTTGGGATTTTATAAGTATGAACTGATACTAGCACATTATCACATAAATATTTATACAGTAATACTAAGGTTTCTCGTCATTTTATACTGGTTTTTTAGTTGTAATCATTTCCAGCACTTCATTTGAGTGTATACTCACCTCATTTTAACGATACTAGCACATTAACACTTTATAATTTATTATATCTCATTTGAATTGAAGTTCATTAGACATCTATTTTGAACCTTACTCTGTACAAGTAACCAGTCATTTATAAGAATATACTGGGGGAGCGCCATCCCAGAACGTCATGTTATACCTGGACAAAATCTGCAGAACTGGTTATGCAGCCTAAGTCCTAAAGCGAAAATCTCTCTTCACCTACCCCCCACCATCCAAGTAGCCATAAGAGCGTGGCGTAAACTTACTCTAACCACCTGGACCAACACCCCAACCTCACCCATTAAAATACTGATCGCGGCCCTCCAACTTCTAATTCCTGATCTGGATTTACACAAATGGCCTAACTATACCTCCCTATACCTAACAAAAATAACTCAGGGACACAAGATAAAACCCTTCCACACAATCCAATCTGAATTACAACTTGGCCCAAGCACATTTTACCAATACATGCAAATAGCACATTGTATTAAAAACAACCCCCAATTATTAATACCCATACCTATAATAGCACAAAGCTACTACTCACCCAATTACCCAGGAACTAAAGGAATCTCAACTCTGTATAATCTACTACAAGAAAATACTATTTTCCAACACTCACTAGCTACTAACCAATGGGAAAAGGAGCTGGGCAAAGCATACTCAGACAATCAATGGCGCAAAGCTTTCCAAACAATGTACACAGCATCAAAGAGCTCAGCTCTCTGGGAACTCACACAGAATATAACACAAAGGAGATACCTAACTCCTGATAGGATAGCTAAATTTGATCACTTTATCACACAAAATTGCTGGCAAGACTGCAAAGAACCAGGAACGTTATACCATATCCTATGGAAC
>BLSH010205216.1:37415-60032 GCA_018402905.1 Glandirana rugosa
AGGGTCTCAGCAGACAGGAACGTTGTCCTTCTAAGAAAAGACCAATTCCTATGAGTGTACGGGTCCGCTTGGTCGGTGGAATTGGTGAATGGTTGGCCTTCCAAAACGTCGAAATCCTGGTCTCGTGAAAAAAGTTAAACCGTGACGTGGCGAACTTTACCATTAACGCGCCAGTACGTTACGTCATGGGTTTGTTTTAAACGCAGGAAAAAAAGGGTGTTTATCTCGAAAGAAAGCCACCATAAACAAGTGGTGACGTGAAAAATAAAAAACGCTATATTTGTTTTTTTCCTGTTAAAAATAAAAGCTGCATAAATTCCAGAAAATGTACCCTAGTTTGTGGACGCTATAACTTTTGCGCAAACCAATAAATATACGGTAATTAACTTTTTTTTTACCCAAGACATGTGGCTAAATGCATTTTGGCAAAAATTTATGACTAAAATTTAGTTTTTTGTATTTTTGTAATAACATAAAGTTGAAAATATAATTTTTTTAAAAAAAAATTGTCCTTTTTTTGTTTATATCGCAAAAAATAAAAAGTGCAGTGGTGAACAAATACCACCGAAAGAAAGCTCTATTTGTGGGAAAAAAAGGACGCAAATTTTGTTTGGGTACTGCATTGCATGACCGCGCAATTACCATTTCAAGCGGTGCAGTGCCAAATTGAAAAAAGTGCTCTGGTCCTAAAGCTGCAAAACCTTCCGGTTGGTAAGTGGTTAAGGTGGCTGGTTCGCCTGGGCATGTGAGTATCCTTAACCAGAAAAGAATCTTCCTGTTGCAAGGACAGACGACTCTGGGAAGTTAGAGAGAAATAAGATAGAAAGACGCATGAGAATGTAACTCGAAATGGACCATATACAAATCCAACATTAGCAAAATAAAAACTGATTAGTTGAAGCAGGGGGCAATTCAGCCCCTCCTGCTCCGGGGGCGCTCGAGCGCAAAGTTCCCTCTTTAGGGAAACAGCTACCCGGCGCTGAGAGAAATCCATAGTTCTCTCGAGGTCGGATGGAGGCGCATTGCAGCCGCCCCGGAGAAACCATCTTTAATACATTGTAATCAATATCTCAAAAACACAAAGCAAAGTAAATGAGCACCACGCCCCGCGGCCGAAGGGCCTCGGGGGGAAGGGGCAGCTGCCCCCCACTGTATCATCATGGGGATGGCCTCACCCCCTCACCCCAAGGCCCTGTCCATAAGCCGCAGCAACAGCCATCTGTATAAAAAGCATTCTATGAAAGAAGGGGAAAATATTTGTTTCAAAACTTCTTGGCTGAAATGGAACAGGGATAGATTATGCAAACAAAACAATTACTAAAACCCTTTGGGCCTTTGCCCACTAACTGTTCTTTAGGGATCAAAAGAGTTTAGGTTATTAACAGGAAGAACAAAGAGAATAGTTTTACGTTTTTTAAGCAATGAAAACTTCCAAACTGTCGCCAACCAGTCCAGGGCAACGGTCTCTCCCCATGGGAGAGAAAACGAAGGTCAAAAACAAAACAAAGTTCAGGAGAATAACGCTCAGCCCACCCAAGGGTTCACTGGGTGGAATTGGAGTTCAAAAGACAAAGCCCTAGGAAAAGGGGTAAAGCAAACAGACAAATTGTCCTCTTCAGATTAATTCCATCAGGGAGGGTGTGCGTCCTTGGATCTCTTCATCTGCTGCTTCTTCCAAACTGTGGTCAGGGGGCTCTGAGGCGGTGGTCTCTTTGAAGACATGGCAGATCCTCTAGTACTGGCAGGAGGTGGAATCTCTTGGGTGATGATGCCTAGTTGCAGGAGTAATCATTCTCCATCGATGAAAGAGGAGAATCCGTAGGATATGTTTTTATATGAGAAATTCAAGTGGAAGGGAAAGGACCAGCGATAGGAAATTTCTTTCTGAGATAGAACTTGCAGTAAAGGTTTTAAAGAGCGTCTCTTCTGTACTGTAAAGGGGGAGATGTCGGCATATATTTGTATTTGATGACCATGAATGGAGAGGTTATCCACTTTATGGGCCCTTCTCATGATTTCTTCTTCTGTGGTGTAATGATGTGGTTTTTTATGATGTCACGTGGTAGTCCGTCAGCTCGCGGAGGTTGAAGGGCCCTATGGGCTCTATCTAATTCCAGCATACTTTCAGGGATATTCAAAACAAATGCAGCGCCAAAAGAGGAGAGTATGTGAATATAAGTCTATAAATCAACCTCCCAAGGAGGAACCAAATAGCTGGATAGTCCCAGAAATAAAAGACAATTCCTATAGTTGGACTCCCAGGGAGAAACCAATGGGTCTCATAACATTTATGGTGAGTGCTGGATCAACCTGGGAAGTGTCGTTTGGAGGTTTTGAAGTCACTGACTTGGACAGGGATCCCCCTCCTACCTTCCTTCCTTCTTCTCCTGCCTCCACGGACAGTGGACGTCTGTGCATCTACACCTGAGTTGGATTTTGACATCTGCGCAATATCTACCAGATTCTGGTAAGCTTACATCTATACCTGTTTAGTGGATTCTAGCAGGATACCTTGTTGGTTCAAGGACTTTTTGCATCAGCAATGACTTTGACTTTGCAAGAAAAGTGTGTTACATTTGGATGAACTAGCGTGTTTCATACCTTTAACCCATTGGTTTCTCCCTGGGAGTCCAACTATAGGAATTGTCTTTTATTTCTGGGACTATCCAGCTATTTGCTTCCTCCTTGGGAGGTTGATTTATAGACTTATATTCACATACTCTCCTCTTTTGGCGCTGCATTTGTTTTGAATATCTTTGGACAATTGGATCAGTTGTTTTGCGAGCAGCCTAAATCATATTTGAGGTTTTATTATTTGTGTCTCTCCAGCTATCAAGTGAGCGCGGGTTATTATATATATTTTTATACTTTCAGGGATCTCCAGAATCAAACCTTTAATGAACGAACGTATAGCAGGTTGAATATCCTTGATGGACTCCGGTAAGCCCCGGATCCTGAAATTGTATCTCCTATTTCTATTCTCGAGATCGTCGATTTTAGCTAGTGCGGTCTCGAGTTGTTCATGAAGCTCCTGTATTCTGGATGTGTTCTGGTTAATCCTGCCAATCGCTTGATCGGTTTTCTTTTCCATCGTATCAATTCCGAGGGCTAATTGTTGTAGGTCTGCATGGATGGAGTTAGTAATTTGGGCCGCAGTTTGAGAAAGGCCCCTGGACAACAGCCTGGAAAAAGCCTGCATCATGGTGGGGAAATCGGTGGGTTCCGTGAGGTCAGGAATGCCCCCCAATCTGATTCTGTCAGCCCTTGTGTGAAGTCGCCTGTGGACAATGGCATGGCGTCCGTCATTGTGCAGCCTAGCAGCGATAATGTGTCCGCCGGGGACACTAAGAATCCTTCCGGGGTACTCACTGCGATTGACCCCCGTGGTTGCATTGGGGGTTCCTGGTGTGAATGTGTGGCTTCCATGTCCTCCTCAGGGTTGCCCCATGCTGTCTCCGTGCCGCATGGTGTGGTGGACGCCATCTTGGGGATGCCAGGCTGATCAACCACGGCCTCCAGCTGGCTTGTCAAGTCCCTCTGGGCTGTGCCCACTGCCATCAGGGGATAGCCCCGGTGTTCCCCTACTGCTTGGTGGTGCTCGGGCGGCGGAACGAGGGCTCACTGTGCTCCGATGGTTCTGTGTTCGCCGGGACGGTGCGGAGCTCCGGGACTATGCGGCCATCTTGGAGGAGTCCGCGCAAGTGCCTCCACCAAGCATTTTTATTTATCACAGCCCTTCACATTTCTCACTGGATTCATTTGTGGTGATTCCTTAAGGACACAAGAATTTAATTCATTCATTTTTTTCACTTTCCTGGGCTGGTTCCAGGTTCTATACAATTAATTTATGTTGGGACATTTATGAACTATACACTACATGAAAATATTAGCCACCAGAATTTCCAGAATACTCTCCCGTCTTATAAATAACGACCAAACAGGCTTCATCCAGGGAAGACAATCTTCAGATGCCAGGAGGAGACTTGTTAATTTTATACACTCAGCAAAATTGGGTGTAACGCCTTCTCTGCTCCTATCCTTGGATGCAGAGAAGGCGTTCAACAGAATCTACTGGGAAAACATGAAATTTGGTTTAAAGACACCATCTTATTGGCCATTATGGCACTATATTCCACACCCTCCGCCCAGGTATATATGGCAGACATGCTTTGCTCCCTGTTCCCCTTCACAAATGGAACTCGCCAGGGGTGCCCCCTATCACCCCTCATCTTTAATCTAGCAATAGAACTGCTTGCAAAACATATAAGAAGCTTCAAATTAGTTACAGGTCTCTTAATCGGAAATACCAACCATAAGATTAGTCTGTTTGCGGATGACTTAATATTAATTCTAACCAACCCACACCCCTCCCTACCAGCAGTATATGACATTCTCCAACACTTCGGGCACACCTCATACTACAAAGTAAATGCCACCAAATCCCATATTTTAGACCTAGGAATAGATGCCACCACCCGCAACCTCCTATCGTCACAGCTCCCATTCCAATGGGTAGATAAAGGAATCACTTACTTAGGAATTAAATTAACTAACCACCCTCAAAACCTATTTAAAGAAAACTACCTCCAATTCAAACAAGAGTTCAACACTTCAGTCTAAAAATTAGCAACCCACAAATTCTCCTGGGCAGGCCACCTAGCGACATTTAAAATGACCGTACTTCCACAACTAATCTACCTATTTCACACCTTGCCTATACCAGTCACTAAATCCTTACTCAACTCTCTCCAAGCCTCTCTACAAAAATTAATCTGGGCAAAGAAAAGCCAAGGGTGTCTAAAACCAGACTCATCAAACATAGATTAGTAGGAGGTTCGGGCCTCACTGACTTGGCTGACTACTACAATGCAGCAGTGTTAGCTCAAATAAAAGAATGGTTTCACCCCAAATCCTATACGCGATGGGGGGAGATAGAACGTCATGTTATACCTGGACAAAATCTGCAGAACTGGTTATGCAGCCTAAGTCCTAAAGCGAAAATCTCTCTTCACCTACCCCCCACCATCCAAGTAGCCATAAGAGCATGGCGTAAACTTACTCTAACCACCTGGACCAACACCCCAACCTCACCCATTAAAATACCGATCGCGGCCCTGCAACTTCTAATTCCTGATCTGGATTTACACAAATGGCCTAACTATACCTCCCTATACCTAACAAACATAACTCAGGGACACCAGATAAAACCCTTCCACATAATCCAATCTGAATTACAACTTGGCCCAAGCACATTTTACCAATACATGCAAATAGCACATTGTATTAAAAACAACCCCCAATTATTAATACCCATACCTATAATAGCACAAAGCTACTACTCACTCAATTACCCAGGAACTAAAGGAATCTCAACTCTGTATAATCTACTACAAGAAAATACTATTTTCCAACACTCACTAGCTACTAACCAATGGGAAAAGGAGCCGGGCAAAGCATACTCAGACAATCAATGGCGCAAAGCTTTCCAAACAATGTACACAGCATCAAAGAGCTCAGCTCTCTGGGAACTCACACAGAATATAACACAAAGGAGATACCTAACTCCTGATAGGATAGCTAAATTTGATCACTTTATCACACAAAATTGCTGGCGGGACTGCAAAGAACCAGGAACGCTATACCATATCCTATGGAACTGTCCTAGATCAACACTATACTGGCAGAAGATCTTTCATCTTCTGTTTCAAATAACCAAAATCAACCTTAGCCCTTCACCTGAACTAGCTATTCTAAACCTAACTATAGAGTTCATACCCAAAATGTACAAAAATATAACAACATATAACAACAAATATAACCAAATTATGGAAAAACACTAAAGCCTAGGAAATACTAGATTTTATAAACATGGTCCAGACACACTATACCTGTGAGATCCTTTTGGCAAAAGATAACCATACATACAATAGGATGAAACATATGTGGTCTCCTTGGTCAGAGTGGTACAAGGAGTTCACCAATCAATAGCAGTCAAGTTGAGATACGTGCAAGAAAAGTCCACTCCTTCTCCTTCACACCCTTCCCCTCTGCCCCATTTCCCCCTAACCCCCTCCTTCTCCACTCATCATCCACTACCCTTCATATCCCCTTTATGCTTAGTTATAACAGCTGCAGTATCTCACAAAAGTGAGTACACCCCTCACATTTTTGTAAATATTTTATTATATCTTTTCATGTGACAACACTGAAGAAATTACACTTTGCTACAATGTAAAGTAGTGAGTGTACAGCTTGTATAACAGTGTAAATTTGCAGTCCACTCAAAATAACTCAACACACAGCCATTAATGTCTCAACCACTGGCAACAAAAGTGAGTACACCCCTAAGCGAATATGTCCAAATTGGGCCCGGTTAGCCATGTCATGGGACTCGTTAGTGTTACTAGGTCTTAGGTGTGAATGGGTAGCAGTTGTGTTAAATTTGGTGTTATCACTCTCACTTTCCCATACTGGTCACTGGAAGTTCAACATGGCACCTCAAGGTAAAGAACTCTCTGAGGATCTGAAAAAAAAAATTGTTGCTCTACATAAAGATGGCCTAGGCCAGTGGTTCTCAAATCCTGTCGTCGGGACCCAATAACAGGCCGGGTTTGCAGGATAACTAAAATGCATCACAGGTGATATAATTTGCTGCTCAGTGATTGCAGTATTCTAGTCTGCATCTTCCCAAGGTAATACTTAAAATCTGGCCTGTTGGTGGGTCCTGAGGACAGGAGTTGAGAACCACTGGCCTAGGCTATAAGACGATTGCCAAGACCCTGAAATTGTGCTGCAGCACGGTGGCCAAGACCATACAGCGGTTTAACAGGACAGGTTCAACTCAGATTAGGCTTCGCCATTGTCAACCAAAGAGGTTGAGTGCACGTGCTCAATGTCATATTTAGAGGTTGTGTTTGGGAAATAGACGTATGAGTGTTGCCAGCATTGTTGCAGAGGTTGAAGGGGTGGGGGGTCAGCCTGTCAGGGCTCAGACCATATGCTGCGCACTGCATCAAATTGGTCTGCAAGGCTGTCATCCCAGAAGGAAGCCTCTTCTAAGGATGATGCACAAGAAAGCATGCAAACAGTTTGCTGAAGACAAGCAGACTAAGGACATGGATTACTGGAACCATGTCCTGTGGTCTGATGAGACCAAGATAAACTTATTTGGTTCAGATGGTGTCAAGCATGTGTGGTGGCAACCAGGTGAGGAGTACAAAGACAAGTGTGTCTTGCCTACAGTCAAGCATGGTGGTGGGAGTGTCATGGTCTGGGGCTGCATGCGTGCTGCCGGCACTGGGGAGCTTCAGTTCATTGAAGGAACCATGAATGCCAACATACTGAAGCAGAGCATGATCCCCTCCCTTCAGAGACTGGGCCACAGCGCAGTATCCCAACATGATAATGACCCCAAACACACCTCCAAGATGACCCCTGCCTTGCTAAAGAAGCTGAGGGTAAAGGTGAAGGACTGGCCAAGCATGTCTCCAGACCTAACCGTATTGAGCATCTGTGTGGCATCTTCAAATGGAATGTGGGGGAGCGCAAGGTCTCTAACATTCACCAGCTTCGTGATGTCATCATGGAGGAGTGGAAGAGAACTCCAGTGGCAACCTGTGAAGCTCTGGTGAACTCCATGCCCAAGAGGGTTAAGGCAGTGCTGGAAAATAATGGTGGTCACACAAAATATTGGCACTTTGGGCCCAATTTGGACATTTTCACTTAGGGGTGTACTCACTTTTGTTGCCAGTGGTTTAGACATTAATAGCTGTGTGTTGAGTTATTTTGATTATGCTTACTGTAATCAAGTAATGCTGGCAGCCTGAGCCAAACCTTCTGATGGGTGTGTCTGATGTTTCAATCCAACAAACATTTTAAATAAACTTACAAGTGAGTGTTTCTTACTAGGCGCTCCTAGCCACATGTCTGGGATTTGATCCTCTGATTACCATAATGATCTCACCATCATAATCAGAGAAGCAGAAGCTTAGTACCTTAACCAAGTCTACACATGCCCAGTGGCGTCACTAGGGCTGGTGTCACCCAGTGCGGAAAAACATGGTGTCACTCCCCCCTCCACCAACTATAGTCCCCCCTCACTACAGACCCCCCTCTATCAGTACAAACCCCTCTCCAAGTATAGTTCCCCACCAGTATAGTCCGCCCCCTCTGCTAAGTACAGACCCCCTCTCTCAGTATAGACCCCCCACTAAGTATCAACCCCCTCCATCAGTATAGACCCCACCCCCATCAGTACAGGTCCCCCAGGACAAACCCCCCCTACTCCATCAGTACAGACCCCCAGGACAAACCCGCCTCCCCCTTCTCCACCAGTACAGACCCTCTCAGGACAAACCACCCCCACCAGTACAAACCCCCCCAAAACAACCCCCCCATCAGTACACCACCTAGAACAAGCTACCCCCTATCAGTACAGACCCCCCAGAACAAACAAATCCCCTATCAGTACAAACCCCCCAGAACAAACCACCCCCAATTAGTGCAGACCCCCCCCCCCCAGAACAAACCACCCCATCAGTACAGACCCCCCAGATCAAACCACCCCTTCATCATTGCAGACCCCCCAAAACAAACCACCCCCCATCAGTACAGACCCCCCAGAACAAACCACCCCCCATCAGTACACCCCCAGAACAAACCACCCCCCATCAGTACAGACCCCTACAGGACACACCACCCCCCATCAGTACAGACCCTCCCATAACAAACCACCCCCATCAGTACAGACCCCGCAGAACAAACCACCCCCAAGTGGGTACAGACCCCCCCATGACACACCACCCCCCTCCCCTTATGCACCTGAGCAGACAGCAGAGGCGGTACAGTTTTCAATGTAATATCAGTGCCGCACACCACAATTCCCTGAGTGAGACTCAGGCTTTGCTCTGCCTCTGTCTCACTCTTACTGCAGCTGCCTCCTATCACAAGCGCGCTGCCTGGAGAGTGACAGTCTGAGCAAGAATCTCTCCGGGTAGCGCACTTGTGATAGGGGCAGCTGCAGTGAGAGTGAGACAGAGGCAGAGCAAAGCCCGAGTCTCACTCAGGGACAGCGTGGTGTACACTGGTATTACATTGAAAACTGTCATCCTCCGGGACCGAGGACTTTCTGCCACCCTCGTTTTGGTATCACCCCTCTGCTAGTGTCTCCCTGGCACAGGCCGAATTCCCCGCACCCGCCTAGGGACGCTACTGCACATGCCTATTCTGGATTTTCCTTTCCCAATAAGTATGTCTCTCCTTTTTGGATTTACATCAAAACCAATTCACATTTCTATTGGTTCAGTGTTATCACAAACCTCCCTGGAGTGGACATACTCATTATATGTTAATGCCAGGATTCCACTTCTGTTTTCTCATCTTTGTTTAAGATAACATTTAAAATAACATTTAACACTTCACCATCTTGTTTTGCTGCACAACATTACAAAAAAAAAGGTCTGCTTTCTTTTTGGGTACCTTGATATTGGTCAATCTTTTGCTAGTCTGCACATCAACTTTATGGTGAGGATGTCAACAGTGGTCTGTATAGTGTGTTACACTTGCACATTTATTTGAGATGTACTGAAAGATGCGGTCATGAGGAAGCCAGCAAGGAAAGAGTGGTCCAACATTGCCTGTTTTTTCTTTTTTTATGTAATATTTATTTACATTTTTTAACATTTAATATACACAAAAACACAAAACAAACATAGCAAGAAGAGAGGAAAACAGACAGGTCCATGTAGGCAACAGTCGCGGTGCACATCATAGCAACTAAATAAGGGGAGCAAGGCAACTAGAACAGCATAAGGGTGTTGCAACTGGTGAACGTTAACAACCTTGTATTGCCTTAGACAACCCATCACTTCCCAAATCTAATTTTGACTCTAGACCTTAAACATGGACTAGAACCTAGGGGGTAAAGAAGAGGGGATAATATAGCACTCCATGATAAAACATGTCTGAAAAAGTATACACAGATGCAAAGACCTAGGATGGGTCCAGCTAAGACAATCAGTGACTTCTAGGGGTCCAGGGCTGCGGCAACTCCAATCACGGCTGGAATGGAGCTGCAACAGATGGGTTCACCAGAGAGCCTGAGGCAGCTTTACCCATATAATGTATCCAGGTAGCCCATATACCATAAAACTTATCATAACTGCCTTTACATGTCGCCATCCATTCCTCAGCAGCCATGATATCATTCATTAGGCAAATCCAATCTGCCCGAGTAGGAATTTGCAATTTCTTCCAGTACACTTGGATTAACCATCGAGCTGCATTAAGCAGATGAGGAAATACTGACTTGCGATAATGGCTGAGAGGCGTGGCTGGGACATGCAGCAGCATCTCCATTGGAGCGTCAGGAATATCGGTGTCCAGAATTGTCCTAATTTGGGATCATATGTCTTGCCAGTAGGGTTGTAACCTAGGGCACTCCCACCAAATATGTAGGAAAGTGCAACATTCCCACCAACAAGATTCTGACAGTTGGGTAAATTTTAGCAGGTTTAGAAGGAACCCTATACCACTGGGTAAGTATTTTAAAACTACTTTCCTGCATTTTTGTATCTACAGCACTCATGTGGGTGAGGTGGTAAAGGTGGTCTAATTGTGTCTCATTAAAGACATGCTGTAGGTCGCCCTCCCACTCCTGTTTGTAGAGAGGCTATCCCCTGTCATCCAGTGACTACAACAGCTCATACAGCACAGATATAGCATGTGTAATTGTGGCAGTGAACATACAGAGCCTCTCAAAAAAGAAAGCGGTGGTAGGAGTGTGGACATTCTGGGGTAGGCTGCGAATGAAATGCTGAAGCTGTCTATAGCGCCAATTATCCATTTGGAAGGAGCCATATTGCGTTCTCAGAGTAGCCGGCGGCAGTAGTCCCCGGTCCTGTACAAAATTGCCACATCTCACCTCCCCATCAGCCACCCAAGATCTGAAAAAGGAGAAATGTTCCCCTTGAATGATCCAGGGGAAGCCGCCTAAGGGAGCCAGAGGGGAAACCGGAGGAGCAAGCTGTCCTCGATTATTCAAAGCATCCCATAATGTGAGAGCATGGGCGGCCGTGGGGGAGGCGAGCTCTGACAGTTCTTGGCACTCACGGGGGAGCCAGGGGGCATGAGATAAGCTATGACCTGCTAAGAATTTTACAAGTGGGACCCATAGTTTAGTGGCCACATTGTGGCACCAATCCAATATCCATTGCAGGGCTATCACTTCATAGTATTTACGAATAACTGGTACACCCATACCTCCCCTTCGTTTGTGGTGTTGCAATGTGGGAAGGGCTAAACATAGACTTTTCCCACTCCAGATGTATTTCAGAAACAAGCTGTTGAGGGTTGAGAAGAAATACCTGAGTAATGAGAAGGACACCATTTGCAGTTAGAAGAGAATATGGGGAAGCACATTCATCTTTAGGACACTGACTCGGCCCATCCCAGAAAAGGTGGTATGGTCCCAACTTTGTAAATTTGCATGGATGGTGGAAAGCAGCGGGGTATAATTACAGGAGTACAACTGGGAGCAATGGGCCGAGAGATAAACACCAAATATTTTAAGGAATTCTGGCATCAGGTAAAGGAGGATGAAGCTTGCAGCTGTGTACACAATCCCAAGGGTATGGTCAAAGGCAGTATCTCTGACTTGTTATTATTTATCTTAAATTTCAAAAGAAGATTAAAGTCCCTCAGTTCTGCCATGAAATTGGGGAGAAAGATCAAGGGGTCAAAACATTGTCCGTATAGGCCGACAATTTATGCTTCGTTGGTCCCACTGTGAATCCCTTAATAGCAGCATTAAGCCATATTCTGTTAAGCAGTGGCTCCAGGGTGAGGGCAAAGATGAGGAAGGATAAGGGCACCCCTGGCGCGTCCCATTGGGAATAGGGAAAGAGTCCAACAGGACCCCATTCACATTCACCATAGCTTCTGGAGGGGTATAAAGTAAGGATATCCACATATTAGGACCTAAACCCAATCTGGTCAATACGGTCTGGAGGTAAACCCAGTCCACCCTATCAAATGCCTTTTCAGCGTCCGTAGAAAGCAAGAGACAGGGAGGATTTTCAGCCTGCAGTTCGGCCCAATGAATTAGCTGGATTTCTCGAATTGTCCCTAGCCTCCCTCCCCATAATAAACCCTGTTTGGTCAGAGTGAACAATTGTTGGAAGAATAGGCTTAATTCGATTAGCTAAAATCTTTGCCAGGATTTTAATGTTAGTTCAAAAATGTTCAAAAGTGAAATATATATACAGTTATGCTCATAAGTTTACATACCCTGGCATAATTTATGATTTCTTGGCCATTTTTCAGAGAATATGAATGATAACACAAAAACTTTTCTTTCACTCATGGTTAGTGTTTGGCTGTTTACTATTTTTAAATAATAATGACAACAGTAACTACCTAAATGACCCTGATCAAAAGTTTACATACCCTAGTTCTTAATACCATGTATTGCCCCCTTTAACATCAATGACAGCTTGAAGTATTTTGTGGTATTTGTGGATGACGCTCTTTATCTTCTTAGATGGTAAAGTTGCTGTTCCTCTTGGCAAAAAGCCTCCAGTTCCTGGAAATTCTTGGGCTGTCTTGCATGAACTGTACGTTTGAGATCTCCCCAGAGTGGCTCAACGATACTGAGGTCAGGAGACTGAGATGGCCACTCTAGAACCTTCACTTTATTCTACTGTAGCCAATGACAGGTTGACTTGGCCTTTTTGGATCATTGTCATGTTGGAATGTCTAAGTAAGTCCAGTAAGCTTCCTGGCTGATGAATGCAAATGTTCCTCCTGTATTTTTTGATAACATACTGCATTCATCTGGCCATCAGTTTTGACCAAATTCCCTATGCCTTTGTAGCTCACACATCCCCAAAGCATCAGCGATCCACCTCCGTGTTTCACAGGCCTTGTTGACACCTTTCCTAATGTAACATTTATGGTTGTGGCCAAAAAGCTCAATTTTGGTCTCATCGTTCCAAATGACTTTGTGCCAGAGGGTTTGAGGCTTGTCTCTCTGCTATTTGGTGTATTGTAAGCGGGATACTTTGTGGCATTTGTGTAGTAATGGCATTCTTCTGGCGACTCGACCATGCAGCCCATCTTTCTTCCAGTGCCTCCTTATTGTGCATCTTGAAACAGCCACACCACAGGTCTTCAGAGAGTCCTGACGTTATTTGTGGGTTTTTCTTTGCATCCCAAACAATTTTCCTGGCAATTGTGGCTGGTATTGTAGTTGGTCTACCTGACCGTAGTTTGGTTTCAACAGAACCCCTCATTTTCCACTTCTTCATTAGAGTTTGAACACTGCTGATTGACATTCTCAATTCTTTGGATATCTTTTTATATCCCTTTCCTGTTTTATACAGTTCAACTACCTTTTCCTACAGATCCTTTGACAATTCTTTTGCTTTCCCCGTGACTCAGAATCCAGAAATGTCAATGCAGCACTGGATGAAACCTGCAAGGGTCTGTCAGGAGTCCAGAAACTCATTGACCTTCTTTTATATACACACACTAATTACAAGTAAACAGATCACAGGTGAGGATGGTTACCTTTAATAGCCATTCAAAGCCCTTTGTGTCAACTTGTGTGCATGTTATCAGGCCAAAATTACCAGGGTATGTAAACTTTTGATCAGGGTCATTTGGGTAGTTTCTGTTGTCATTATGATTTAAAAATAGTAATTGAGAGTTGATTGATAATAAATGGCTTCAGCCAAACACTAACCATGAGTGAAAGAAAAGTTTTTGTGTTATCGTTCATATTCTCTGAAAATTGACCAAGAAATCATAAATTATGCCCGGGTATGTAAACTTATGAGCACAACTGTATAATTACCAGGAGTAGTATGGTCTTTCCCTTCTTTAGGGATGACCGTGATATGGTCCAACAATGCCTCTTTGGGCATTACAGTGCCTGAGGCCAAAACATTAAAATAGGCACAAAGGGGACTGGAGAGAACCGATTGGAATTTACTATAATAGGCGTTAGTAAAACCGTCAGGCCTTGGACTCTTCACTTTCGGGAGGTCTTTGATATTGGCAGCAACTTCTGTCGGAGAAATAGGGGTATCTAACTGGTCGCTAATTTGGGTGGTGAGCTGTGGGGACTGGGCCTCGTCTAAATAGTGCAGGATATGTTCCACCTTCTGGGCCTCCATGGAATATCAGGAAGGGGGTAAAGTTGGGCATAATATTCTATAAAAGTATCCGCTATCTTCGATGAATGTAACACCGAAGAAACCGTTGTGGTGTGAAGCTTATGAACATGTCCCAAAGCGCGTTGACATCTGAGAGCCCACTCCTGAAGGAGAGACTGGAGTTCCACTACCAGCTCTGGAGTGATGCAACGCTTATGTTTAAGTTCTGCCAAACTAATTTTCATCAGAGGGTTTGCAATTCTCTCTCATGCGTCTTCTTTAGTCTATAGCCCTGAGAGATGAGTTCCCCCCCAACCACTGCTTTGTGTCCATCCCAGACAGAGCCTATCCTACCTCACGTGATAAGTTTTTGACAAAATATAGGGAGATAGTGTCCGAGGCTCACTTTAATGCCACAGCATCGTTCAAAATGTTCTCTTTCAGGCACCAAGTTCAAGACCGTGCATCAGAAGACAGTGGATGTAGGGAAATGGAGACTGGAGCATGATCTGAGACCGTTATGGAACCAATTGATGCGCTGGAGAGAGGCTCAAGGGAAAACTGGTCCATCATCATCAGATCTATTCAGGTGTAAACCTCATGTGTAGCTGAATATTAGTAACAGTCAACCAGGTAATGAGCCTCTAGAGACTTTCGAAAATGGTTTAAAAAAGCAAATTAATGTGTAGAGTGGCCTGAGGATGTGTCTAATTGCAGGTCGGGTCTCACATTAAAGTCCCCTCCCAATACCAGCTGATCCTCTCTAAAGGAGAGAGAATCTAGGCCAGTGTCCAGAAAAGTAAGCTGATAGGTGTTTGGGGCATACACAGCTGCAAAAGTAAATTTGCATTCAAAAATTGTGCCTTTAACCCATTCCCGACCGTGTCACCTACATTTACTGCTGCAAAGTGGCAGCATAACTCGAATTGCCGTTTATAAACACCTCCGCAGCCGTAGCAGTCGGGTTCGCTACAGGACCGTTTAATCTACAGGCACAGACCAATGATTTTTGGTCTGCACCTGCTGATCGGTCCTGGCGAATGAAATGCCTCCTCTGCCTGTGAAATGTAAACACAGGCAGAGGAAGTGATGTAATCTCCCCTCGTGGATCCCTTTTTGGTTCCAGAGCGAGGAGAGAGGACATCTAAACGTGAGTGCACCAACACTACACTGACACAGTACACATAGGCACACCCCCCTGATCGCCCCCTGATCGCTCCCCCCAGTTAACCCCTTCACTCCTGTCACTGTGTCACTGAGTGCCGCAATCAGATCTTTCACTGATCACTGTACTTGTATCACTTGTGACACTAATCAATGTTAGGGTAGGTAGTAGTAGGCCCAGGCAGGTATAGGTGCCCCCCTTACCCCCCTAATAAAGGTTTTAACCCCTTGATTGCCCCCTGTCACCTGTGATCACCGTATTAGTGTCACAGTGGCACTTGTTAGTTAGGTAGTTTTTTTAATCAGGTTACCTGCCAGATATATATATATATATATATATATATCTTATATAGGTTTTAACCCCCTGATTGCCTGATGGTGACCTCAGTTAGGTTTTAATGTAAGTTAGGGTCAGCGTCAATCCCCGGCAGGGTCAGATTAGCGTCAGGTACTCTAGCACGCACACACACATACTAGATTGGTCAGTTAGTAGTATAGTACCTGAACAGATCAATATCTGCGATCTGATCAGATATATATTAGCATCCCTAGTAAGTTAGAGTTCTATTAAAGCAGCGTTAGTGGGATCAGCCCAGATACCTGCTAGCACCTGTGGTTTTTTTTTTTTAAATAGTCTTTATCTTTTCCACGATACATGTCACAATTTCAAGCAACAATATAACATTAACATCCATGTCATACACAATTTGCTATGTTCTAGTACTACCTTAATAGGTTGGGCCCTAATTTGGAAGCCATGAACCAGGTAATAGATTAGGGCTAGTAAGCCTGAGCAAATTAGGTTCCCAACCAACTCCTCTTTATCTGAAGTACGTGTATGGCTGAGTTACATTAACCTGAGTGACACTATTTCAAAACACCGAGAAATAAGTAAAAGGAGAGAAGAAGAAAGTGGGGAGGGGGGGTGGGAAAGTGAGGGGTGAGGGGGAGGTAGAGGTGAAAGAGAGGGGGGATAGGTATAAAGGAACAGCAACAATGTACTCCATGTACCCATCTGTAGTTACATATAATTGTCAGTGCACCATAATGTAGTGGGGTCTCCAAGCAGGTGGTATTTTAGTCTCTTCGTTGTTTTTATTGGGGGGTAAAATATCCCATGGGGCATCTGCCTCAGTGAGATTTTTAGCTTTTTCTCTTCCGTTCATGGCCTATGGGGTTTGGTGAGGGCTCGGGGCACCCTTCCCTGTTTGGGCTATCCATGTGGCCCAGGCACTGTAGAATTTATCGTAGCAGTCCTTGCACCTCGCCATCCATTCCTCTGCTGCCATTATTTCGTTCACTAAGCGGGTCCAGTCTGCCCGGTCCGGCACTTGGGTTTTTTTCCAGAATGCCAGGATTTATCGCCTGGCTGCATTAAGCAGGTGTGGCAGTATGTATTTGCGATAATGACTGAGAGGGATGGAAGGGACGTGCAGGAGGAGGTTTAGTGTGGAATCAGGGACCTCCACGTCCACTATGGCCTTGATCTGTGTCCTGATGTCTTGGGACAATCCCACCAGATGTGGAGGAAGGCGCTCCTCTGCCCACATTCTCTCTAACATGCAGTGGACCCAGCTGGATAGATCGCCACGAGCCGTGTAGGGACTCTATACCATCTAGTAAGAATTTTGTAACTATTTTCTTGCATTTTTGTGTCCACCGTGCTTGAGTGAGTAAGGCGATAAAGGCTATCCAGCTGCGACATTCCAAATTCGTGCTGTAGGTCTCTCTCCCACTCCCTGATATAGGGTGGTTTCCCTCCCCGCCTTGGGGTTGTAGTATGTTATATAGCACCGAGATTGCGTGAGGGGTTGGGGCTTCTGAGAGGCATCGTTTCTCAAATGAGGTGGCGGTGTCTGGTGTGCGAATGGGTCGGGTCAGCCTTTGGAGGAAGTGCTGGAGTTGTCTGTAGTGCCAGTCGTCCATTGATCCCACAAGGTCAGGGCATAAGTGGTTGTTGGGGAAACCCAGTTGGACAGTCCCCTGCCCGCCCTAGGGAGCCATGGGGTGTGAGTTAAATTTCTACCCACTAAGAATTTTTTAAGTGGGATCCATACTTTGGCGGACACATTGTGGTGCGAGTCGAGGATTTGTTGTAGTGCTATTGCTTCGTAGTATCTACGAATGACCGGGACACCCATCCCACCTCTTCGCTTTGGGTGTTGTAGGACAGGGAGGGCCAGTCGAGGGCTTTTGCCTCCCCAGATAAAACGTATAAACAGGCTGCTGAGGGTTGAGAAAAAGGTCCGGGGCAACACAATTGGTACCATTTGCAGGTGAAAGAGAATGCAGGGTAGCACATTCCTCTTCAGGACACTGACTCGGCCCATCCAGGAGATTGTGTCTCATTTTAGAATAATAATATGGCTCTCTATGCGGCTGGAAGAACAGTAATATGGCTCTATGTGGCTGCAATAGACTTTACCCATACACTTTGGAGATGATTTTAAAACCGTAATATGGCTCTATGCGGCTGCAATAGACTTTTCCCATACACTTTGGAGATGATTTTAAAACAGTAATATGGCTCTATGCGGCTGCAATAGACTTCTCCCATACACTTTGGAGATGATTTTAGAACAATAATTTTTCCCTTAAAGCAACAGACTCTACCTAGTCCAATCAGATCGTTCTGTGCAGCAGGATGAGGTCTGCAATCTGTCCCTCAAAGCAGCAGTACTAGTATCTCTCCCTAGTCCACAATCAGATTGTTCAGTAATGCAGGATGAGATGTTCTGCAATCTTTCCCTCACAGAGCCAGCAGCATCCTCTCCCTAAACTATCCTGAGAGCATATGACATGCAGCACAGTGACTCCAGCCCCATATAGAGGCTGGGTCACATGGTGCACTGGCCAATCGCAGCCATGCCATTAGTAGGCATGGCTGTGATGGCTTCTAAGGGAAAACCAGTGAAACACTTGTTGATTGGCTGCCCTTGGCAGCTGTTCAACACATGGAATAAAATACCAGAACCCGGACCCGAACCCAGACTTTTTTTGAAAAGTCCGGGTTCGGGTCCGGATCCCGGAAACCCCAAAGTTTGGTACGGACCCAAACTTTACAGTCTGGGTTCGCTCAACTCTAGTCCTTTCCCTCCTTGGGGATTACCTCTATGTGGGCGAGTAGCGCTTCCTTGGGCATAGTTGTCCCGGCAGCTAGTGAGTTGAAATATTTACAGAGGGGCCCTGCAAGTTGCACCTGGAATTTTATGTAGTATGAGTTAGAGAACCCGTCCGGTCCTGGGCTTTTCCCCTTGGGCAAGTCTTTTATGACTGCTTGTACTTCAGGTATTGTTGCTAGCACCTGCGTTTAGCCCCTCCACCCAGCCCACCCAAGTGCAGGATCAAATAGATCACTGAACTTACAAAACACAACACACGTAACTGCAGCATTCACAGAGTCAGGCCTGATCCCTGTGAACGCTAACAGTGATTTTGGTAGTGATTAAAGTAGGCTCTGGCAACCAGGTGTGCTTTTTTGCCTTTGAGTCAGGTAGTGTACCTATAAATTTAAAGCCCAAAATGTAAAATCCGAGGTACACTAGTGAAGAGGCCTCCACGTTGCTGAGCATGACAGACGAGATCGATGGGGAAGCCTCACTGTCAGAATCAGGCTTAGTATACAAACCCGTAGACAGCAGCGGCACCCTGTCAAATAGCTTTAACTACGGAGTTGTGGTTCCTGCTAAGGTCAGGTGTACTCGACCCCGTTCTGCTGTTGTTGGGGTACAAGAACCACAAGGCTCTCGTTTGGAACAGAGAACCAGTACTAGTGCCGCTCATCCTTCTGTGAACTGGAAAGCACCAGCGGCCTAGTACATCCTGGTCATAGACAAACCAACACTGCAGTAATACTTGGTGACGTGGCGAGTCCCATAAGTGCAGTTCAAGCTGGTGTGGCTAGCACAAGTAATGTCCCGCAGCCACGAAGACGAAGAGAAAGACAGGCCTGCAGAGCCCATAGTGCCCTTCCTGACGTGCTCGCAAGCCCTAATTGGCAACCCACCACTGATGCAGCACCCATACTTCCCCCATTCACTGGCCAACCAATTCAGGTGGAAACAGTTTATTTTACGTCACTTGATATTTATTCGCTGTTTTTCACGGAAGATCTCTATAGATCTATTGTGGACCAAAGCAATTTTTATGTTGGTCAATACATCACTGCTAATCCCCATTTGTCACTTGCCAAAGACTGGAATCCTTTTACAGTTCCAAAATTTAAGACCTTTCTGGGCCTTTCCCTTCCCATGGGCATAACTAAAAAACCTGAGTTGCGGTCATATTGGTCCACTGACCTAATTCCCCATATGCCTGTGTTCTCTGCTTCCATGGCCAGGACACGATACAAGCAGATCTTGTGGTTCATACATTTTAATGACAATGAACTCTGTCGTCCACGGGGTGACCCTGGATACGAACGGCTCCACAAAAGCGTTTTATATTCCCGATTAAGTTGTCTGCGTAGACGAGTCTCTGATTAAATTTTCTGGCAGTCTTGCTTTCAAACAGTACCTCCCCAGCAAGCGTGCCAGATACAGGGTCAAGATGTATAAGCTCTATGACAGGGCCACAGGCTATACATGTCATTTTATTTTTTATGAGGGAAAAGATAGTCACGCGGAGCGCCGCAACTGCATGGACTACATAGGGAGCACTGGCAAGATTGTTTGGGACATGGTGTTACCCTTACTCAGAAAGGGAAACCACATGTGCGTGAACAATTACTAACACTTTTGAATCATTTTTTGATCAAGGAATTGGCGCATGTGGCACCGTGCGATCTAATCACTGGGGCTTCCCCCAACGGCTGGTAGAATCGCAACTTAGACGGGGGAGAGAGCCTGCTGGATATGTAGTAATTTGCTCGCAGTGAAGTTGGGGGATACAAAGAATGTTTTTGTTCTGTCCTCCCTTCACGCAGACACGGCAGTCCACATTAAAACGGTGACTGGTGTTGTGAATAAGCCCCTCTGTGTCCATGAATATAACCTTAATATGGGAGGGGTGGACCTCAACGACCAGTTATTGGCGCCATACTAAATTGCCAGTAAGGCCAGATGCTGGTGCAAAAAAGTGTCTGTATACTTATTCCAATTGGCTTTGCTGAACGCTTACATGCTATACAAAGCGTCAGGATGGACTGGATCCTTCCTTAAATTCCGGGAAGAGATCATCACAGCCCTTCTGTTTCCAGATGGTGCTGCACCCCATCTTCCCAATCCAAATGCAATGAGCTGGCTGCAAGGGTGGCATGCCATCCCCGGTACCCCTTCCAACCGAGCCCCCCAAAAAGATGTTGTGTATGCAGACGCCGCGGATACAGGCGTGACACCCATTTTATTGTCCCTCCTGTCTTGACCAGCCTGGTCTTTGCATCAGTGACTGTTTCCAGCGCTACCACACACTAGTTGAGTATTAACGTAGGGTACTCCAAAGATGCCACTGCATTTTGAGAGACCCAAACCTAGAACCATTACAGTTATTGTTTAAAAAAAAGCGTGAGCTGCGGACTAAGATGGATGCTTAGCTCCTTAGCTCCATCCAGCCTGGGAACAAGCGCCATCTCAACGGCCGTTTTAACAGCCAAACCAACTTCGATCCTGCTCCAGAGGGTGCACAGCACCACAAGCCACACAGGGGAAATACTGGAGGACTAAATCCCTGACATAGCTGGGATGGAAGGGAGGCTGGAAGTGGAGAAGGCCTGAGCACACCAGGATACTCGGCTCCATCGGACCCCATCCTAAGCACCGGCAGCAGGGTGAGACACCACAACACTCCCACCAGACGCCTCACACCCTACACTACCCATCCAGACTAATATTGAGCAGCCTGGACACTCACTTGAGGCCCCATTCCCTCCGTCACTGCCTCTCCATCCTCGCGGCAGCCACCGCCATCTTACAGCCTAGGCCGGGCCCTCTCTAGATACCCATGGTCCACAGACGAGCGGCCGGATCGGAGGCAACAATCCATCCGGCTCTCCCCTGAGGGTCCCTAAAGACTCAGGTTTACCTCAGGAATGACCCAGCAAACACCTGATTGCGGGCTCCCGCAGGACAGACCACGGCTCCGGCTTGCTCCTGGATGTAGTGGCCATCTTGCTACACCCGCCGGCCACACATTCTCGGCTTTTCAAGACACTATCCTGTGCTCAGCTAATCACTGACTTAGACACTGGATCAGAGGGCACAGATAGCGGTCTCCGGTGTTCTAAAAGGGGGCACCTCTAATGCCAAACAAGCTGTGGGGAGCTGGAGCTGTACAGTGAACGATGGCCATATTGCTCCTCCTAATAGCTAACCACAGTAGCCAAGCTCCCTCAGTAACACTTAATCAAATCTATGCCCCATCTAGCCACTGGAGCCCTCAAGACTGCAAGACCATACCTGTGGTGGGGATTTACATTATAAGCTCAGGTGCTAGATGATGGCTGCCTAGACAGGGAGATCCCGCCATCAGAGATCAGTTTTCTGCCTATCCAGGAGATCGCCACTGAACAGGGACAGAATTATGGGAACCTCATCCCGCAGTTCCTCTACCCCGGGGTCCCGCTCACCCCGAGACTTGGCGTGTAATACAAACCAGACTATCCCCGAAATGTTTTGGTCCCAAGTGGACAACATGTCGCTGCAACAAGTCGGCAAACCACAGAGACAGTCATCTGCCGCATATTCGGCCTCACAGGAAGAAGGGGTCACGCTGATGGCATATCAACAGCCCAGCCTTACCGACCTACGTGCGGTAGCCACTGACATCAAGAAAACGCTGACGGCGGCCATGATGGCCGCAATTGCAGGCCCCCGGTTAGACCTACAAGTAGTGTTGAGCGAACCCGGACTGTAACGTTCGGGTCCGTACCGAACTTTCGGGTGTCCGTGGCACGGACCCGGACCCGGACATTTCAAAAATCGTTCGGGTTCGGTCCGGGGTTCTGCTATTTTACTCCACATGTTGAGAAGCTGCAGGGCAGCCAATCAACAAGTGTTTCACTGGTTTGCCCTTAGAAGCCATCACAGCCATGCCTACTAATGGCATGGCTGTGATTGGCCAGTGCATCATGTGACCCAGCCTCTTTATAAGCTGGAGTCACAGTGCTGCAGTCACATGCTCCTTGGGTTAGTGTAGGGAAAGGTAGCTGACTGCGTGAGGGACAGATTTGAGACATTTTAAGACCTGATCCTGCATCCTGAGATAGATTACTTTACTACTGCTGTCTGTGCTGTTGCTCTGAGGACAGATAGCAGAAATTAGAGATTTCACATACCGCTGCTTTGAGTTGCAGATCAAACTCTGC
>BLSH010205216.1:82373-98285 GCA_018402905.1 Glandirana rugosa
GATATAGACGAAATTTGGACGATTAGGGACTAGAATTACATAGTGTGACCTATTGGTTCCCATATTTATGTCATCTCCTACAATTTTATCCGGGCTGTTGGTTTTGTAAGTCTCGTTAGGTTTATCTTATGCCTTATGTCCTATCACTGAAAGTATCTATGAGAGTTTATAGGGTGGAAAACTTTAGTGAGGGACCGTGGAGATGATAGGATGGTGCCTTTTAGTTTCGTATAAAAGACGTACTCTTGAGGTTTGATTTCCCCTAGAGAGAGAAGATACGGAAGAATTTGGTTTTTTGTTATAAGTAATTTAGAGTTAAAGTTAAGGTCGGTCTCCCATTTCAACATTGACCGAGATTTAATGAATATTGTTTTTTGGTTTAAGAAGGCATAGAAGAGAGAGATCCCCTTTAGTTTGGAGTTCTCATGCAGAAAATATGCTTTGATTTTCCGTGGTAGGATAGTAGAGGTGCCAGGGAGTGATTTCAAAAGGTGGGATATTTGAGAGTATCTATGAAAGTCACTATCCTGTATTCCGTATTCTATTTGGATTGCTCTGAATGTTTTGGTTGTCGGGCCTATTTTAACATCCTCTACTGTATTTATACCCTTGGTTATCCAGTGTGATACATTAAGATCAGGGATTAGCAGGTTTAAAGCAGATATAGGTAAATCTATTGTAGCTATGTCGGTCAACTCGAGAGGGGTGTTTGTCATGTCTTTCCACGCTTGTAGGGAGGCCGTTATAGTGGGGGAGAATTTGTACAGCTTATGGGTGATAAGTTTGCTGGTTAATAGTAAATTGGGCAAGTTCCTAGTTGGACTTTGCGCTAATTCTAGGTCAATCCATCTCGGGATTTGTTCATTTATGAACCATTGTTTGAGTTGTGCTAATATAGCAGCAGTATGGTAATCCTTTAATACTACGTGTCCTATACCCCCCATGGCTTTAATCTTAATCAATTTTTTGAATGCACATCTAGCCCTCCTTCCCTGCCATAAATAACTATTTAATAGAGCTTGAGCTCTGGAGAAAAATTGGTCCGATACTGGGATTGGCATAGCTCTGAATAGGTACAAGAATTGAGGTAGTATAAGCATTTTAAATGCTGCTAAGCGTCCCATCCAGGACAGCTCTGTTTTATTTAAATCTTGCAACTTGGATTTCAGTTCGCGTAAATATGTATTGTAGTTGGTTTCTACTAGGTTGGAGGTGTGGGGAGTGAGTGTGATTCCTAGGTATTTAATGCCCTCTTCGCTCCAGGTATATGGGAACCTTGATTTCAATTCTATCTCAGTATCTTTATCAATACCTAAACCCATTATGTAAGATTTACTTTCATTCACTTTGTAGTAGGACAATTTGTTAAACAGTTGTAAAACTTGGTGAACTTCTGCCAGGGAGGACCGAACCTCAGTAAGAACCAATATGATGTCGTCTGCAAATAGACTTATCAGGTGTGTGGATGAGGGGGTCGGAAAGCGCTTAATTCGAGGATGTGTTCTGATGTGTATCGCAAGTGGTTCAATCAGTAGATTGAATATTAAGGGCGACAAAGGGCACCCCTGTCTGGTACCATTGGATATATGAAAAGGTGTTGAAAGGGTGCCGTTTGTGTAAACTCTAGTGGATGGGTTTGAGTATAGGGCCAGTATTGCCTTAAGGATATGACCTGAGAATCCAAAGGACTCCAATGTTCTGGTTAAGTACAACCAGCGAACTCTATCAAAAGCCTTCTCTGCATCCAAAGCCAGAAGCAGAGAAGGCTTTCCCTGGGTCTCAGCTAAATGTATAATGTTAATCAACCTATGAGTAGCGTCTGACGTTTGTCTTGATTTAGTGAAACCAGTTTGGTCTGGATGTATAAGTGAGGGCATAATGTCAATTAGGCGCATAGCTATCAGTTTTGCATAAATTTTTACATCAATATTCAGTAATGAAATCGGTCTAAAGTTCATAGGCGAGGTTGGGTCCTTCCCTGGTTTAGGTAAAGTTACAATAAGTGCTTCCAACATTTCATGTGGGAATGAGGATGAGGCAGCAGCGGTTTCAAATACATTGCTTAGATGTGGTATTAATAATTCTTTAAAAGTCTTATAATACTCTCCTCCGAATCCATCTGGTCCTGGGGATTTATTGGCTGGAAGTGATTCAATAACTACTGAAATTTCCTCAGATGTGAAAGGTTGGTTTACGTTTTGTAATTGTTCCTCTGTGAGTTTAGGAATGTCTAGTGCAGATAAAAATTTATTGATCATCTCCTGTGTGGGCTGGTAGGTAGATTCATCGTTCTTTAGATTATAAAGTGAACTATAATAATGGCTAAAAGCGTCCGCTATTTTTTGAGGATGATATTCTTTTTGTTTAGTGCTAGGGTGTATGATAAACGGAATTTTGGATTTAAACCTGTGGCCTTTGATCTTATGTGCTAGTATTTTCCCCGCTTTGTTTCCGTTAGCGTAATAGGTCATCTTAAGGCGCTTGTTATATTTTTCAAAACTATCTAAAAGGGATAGTCTAAGCTCATGACGGAGGTGGGATATTTTTTCAGTTGTATCAATTTTTGGTTTGGTTTTGTTTAGGGATTCTAGTTTTTGTAGTTCTTCTGTAATCGTTTTAATGTGCTGCTGCGTCTGCCTCCTGTCCCTTGCACACAGTTGTATCAAGTTCCCCCTCATAAACGCCTTGTGGGCATTCCACAATGTGAATGGGCTCTGTACCGACAAAAGGTTGTCAGCAAAGAACTCACTCAATTTAGATCTCAAAGTAGCATTATACTCTCCCTGATGCAAAATATAAGTGTTCAATCTCCATATGGAGTTAGGTGATGGAGCTGTTGTATCTTCTATGGTCATGGTCACGGAAGCGTGATCCGACCATGTTATAGTGTTGATTGTAGATTTTTTAATTTTAAGGGGGGTTTGTTGATCAACTAAGAATAAGTTGATTCTGGTATAGGTGCGGTGAGGAGGTGAGAAGAATGTGTAGTCCCTTTCTTCCGCATGGAGACAACGCCAAGTGTCAAAGAGGGAATGTTTGTACAGAGCTGGTTGAAGTGTGGGGGCACATCTCTTCGGTTTAGAAGTAGAGTCTAAGGATGGTTCCGGAATAATGTTGTAGTCTCCACACATGACCAGACGCCCTATTTGATGACGACGGACTTTCGCCATCAGACCATGGAAAAAAAGTAGTTGATGTTGGTTCGGTAAATATGCATTGACTAGGGTATAGGTTACCAAATTTAGATCACAAACAAGGATTAAATATCGTCCTTGAGGTTCAGCAATCTGTTCACGGAGAGTAAATGCAAATGAGTCTCTAATTGCTGTCATGATCTGCGTTAGCTGCAAATATGTTGGGGAAGTTCTTATGAGTGCACATTGGTGGAGATGTTTTACTAAAGTGTGTTTCTTGCGTGCAAAGTATATCACATTTCTGTTGTAGGGCTTCTTTCCACAGTGATTTCCGTTTGGCCGGGTGGTTTAGACCCTTGGCATTAATTGTTAAAATTGTGATTTCCATTTTTGTTTTGTATATCTATTATAGTATTGGGCGTTGGTTCCACAGATGAAACCAAGGCTCCCTCTGGTGACACATTTGTGTATTGCATGCATATGTTCTGGCTTGTTATAGATGAATAAACAGTACTCACGGTGGAAGAATTGAATTTTGAAATATGGGTTATAGCATCTTCAAATGGTGTTAAATCCTGTGGGTTGAGGATGAGGGTCCTGCAGGTTCCTAGGAGCATCTCAGGTTCGTTCTGGATATCTCCAGCATTAGACAATAGAAACAAAACAAGTAAAAGAAAAAGAACAGAACAGTTATTATGTTTTCTTTGAAACATAGTTAACATTGACGGCAACATGCAATAGAGAGTATAGAAGATTTGGAGCAGCTTTGAGCTGCAAAATGATAGGGGGGTTAAGTTCGCGATATCAGCTCATAAAGTAGGGACTAGGTTGTAGAGTATGTGCGCCCAGGCATAATCATTTGTGGGATTTAGCATTCTTTGCATTAACCGTTTTCCATTCTGGTGTGATTTGTTGCAGAGGAGTAGGAGTGTTGCGATCCTCTGGTATGTCTGCAATAATACCCCAGTTTTTTAAAAGGGATAGACCTTTTTCTAATGTGTTTATGATGTATTCCTGACCATCCTTGGTGAATGTAAGCTTAGAGGGGTATCCCCAACGATAAATCAGTTTATGATTTCTTAATGCTTTAGTCACTGTGATCAAATTTTTTCGCTTCTGTAGCGTGTATTGTGAAAGGTCAGCGAAAAATTGTAAGTCCTGGTATTGTTGGGGTAGCAGATCCCTCTTCCTCATAGCAGACATAAGGTTTTCTTTGATATGGTAGTAGTGGAGGCGTAGGATCACATCTCTTGGGATCTGTTCTGGAAGATGTGTTGGTTTTTGCAGCCTGTGTATGCGGTCTATGGTGACATCTAAGTCAGATAGGTCTGGGAGGATTGCTTTAAACATAGAAGTAGCATAGGTGTGTAGCTCAGTTTGGGGGATGGTTTCAGGTATACCCCTGATTTTCAAATTATTTCTTCTCCCGCGATCCTCTATGTCAGCTAATTCGGCTTTTATCCATTCCATTTCTCTCTCTTTTTCATCATGTGCGTCAACTAGGTCATTTATTGTAGTGGCATACTCTCCCATCTTTCCTTCTATGTGATCCACTCTATTTTCCACTACCTGTATGTCTTGATTGAATTTATGCATACATGACACTATGTCTGTGTGTATTGTACTTCTCAGTGAGAGGAGCATTTCTTTTAGGACAGTATCTAGCACAGGTAGGTTTTGAGTGGGGAATGATTCTATTGAATCGGGTAAGTCCCTAGTGTCATCCCCAGAATCTGCTGCCATGTGCAGGGACGGGCTGCATCCACCGCCATCCAGCCTGATTTTAGATTTGGCTCGGCTATGAGACGATGGTGTGGATGGGCGGGAGTGTCTCCCGTTCATTGCTGTCTCCTCGTCCCCCTGGATGGCTCTGTATGTGGGGTTGTTGTGCTGCCATCTTGCCTACCTCCTGTGCGCTCTGGTGAGAAAAAGTCCGTCAATCTGTGTGGTTTTCTCTGATCTTTTTTCTTCTTGGACATCTCGTGGCTGGTTCCCCACTGATGCTGGGTCTGTGTCGGGTGATTTGTGCCTTCTCGGGCCGTTGCTGTGAGCCGCTGGGTCCCTATGCAGTCGGAGCTCCAGAGTTATGCGACCGTCCGGCTCGGCATCAGACCACGCCCCCCTCGCTAATTTATACTTTTATCACACAGTTTTAAGATGATTGTACATTCTACAATCATCTTAAAACTCTGTGAGAAAAGTATACATTAGCCGGGAGAAGCCATATCCCTGTTCTTAGAACATCTGCAAACTGTGTGTGAAAACTATCAATTAGCGGGGAGAAGCCATATCACTGTTCTAAGAACAGTGATATGCCTTCTTCCGGCTAATTTATACTTTTATCACACAGTTTTAAGATGATTGTACATTCTTCAATCATCTTAAAACTCTGTGTGAAAAGTATTCATTAGCCGGGAGAAGCCATATCCCTGTTCTTAGAACATCTGCAAACTGTGTATGAAAACTATCAATTAGCGGGGAGTGATATCAGATCACTGTTCTACATTGTAGAACAGTGATCTGATATCACTGTTCTACAATTATCTTCTAACTGTGTGTGAAAACTATCAATTAGAGGGGAGAAGCCAGATCACTGTTCTAAGAACAGTGATATATCATATCACTGTTCTTAGAACAGTGATCTGGCTTCTCCCCGCTAATTGATCGTTTTCACACACAGTTTGCAGATGTTCTAAGAACAGGGATATGGCTTCTCCCGGCTAATGTATACTTTTCACACAGATTTTTTTTCTTGTTCAAAATTTTTTATTAATAATAACAGTTTGGCAAGTGTCCGGAAAGGTTACAGATAGTAGGGTAGAATAGGCATATAAGTGGGGTTGTCCTGTCCCTATTACAATACCGATAGGATTCATAACAGTTTTCCAAGCATAGAAGAAATCCAATAAACATTAACATGGTATTTGGAGGTTCTATACGAGGAGTGTCGTATATAGGGTGAGATGTGTGATTTCATCGTACATACTATCCATTAGTAGGTTTCAGAATCAGGAGAAAAATTGTCAATTTGCATCATAAGCACTAATGGTGTTGTGAGAGACCAGTAATTGCTTATAGTTATTCGGGAGAGTATTTGTAGGATGGTGAGATAGGGGAGAGGAGAACTCTCATAAAGAGTCAATGTGTCCTGACTTGTATAGAGTAAGAAAATAGAGAAAGTATAGGGATAGTGACAGAAGAAAGAAGTGGGTAAGGAAAGTTGTCGTAGTGCAGGAGTCAGATAGCCGGGAGGGGGAAGGCACCTGTTTGGGGGGAGGGTGTTGCAACTAGTGCGTTGTGAGGTTAGCAGGGTTATGGGAGTAGCAAGGTCTCATCGAAGTCTGCTGGAAGAAAATGACGAACCCAAGGTTGCCATATTCGTTCAAGTTTGGGAATTGTATCAAGAACCGTTGCTTCAATTTTGGCGTGTATCATGGATCTAGTTATTCTGTGTTTCGTTTCCATAATTGGAAGGGATGATGTCTTCCAAGCTTTGGCAATGGTCTGCTTCGCGGCCTTTGTGACTTGTAGGACAAGTTTAAATTGTGTGTTTGTAAGCTCTGGGGGCTTGTGATTGAGTAGGGCTATTGAAGGTTTAGGCCGGAGGGTTTGACCTGTAAGAGTAGAAATAATCTGGAATATTTTTTCCCAAAATATGCAAACTATCGGGCAGTCCCACCATACATGGAGATGCGTTCCTCTAGCTGAGCATCCTCTGAAGCAGTCTGGGGAGCATGTAGCTTGGTATTTGTCTATCCGTGCTGGGACCAGATACCACATAAAAAGGACCTTATAGTTTGCTTCAGAAGCTATTATATTTTGTGTGGCTGACTTTGTTGCCTGCCAGATGTCTGTCCATTCGCGGGCCTCCAGTTGTATGTTTAGGTCAGATTCCCATTTATTGATGTAGGGGAGAGAGGTGTGCAAAGGAGGGTTTAGGAGGTGTTGGTATATTTGGGAGATGAGACCGCGCATATGGGGGTCCCGATCACAGGCTTGCTCAAAGATGGTTTTACTCTGCAGTGAAGGGTCCGAGTGTATGTAGGGGGCGTAGAAGTGTTTGATTTGAAGGTAGTGGAATATTTCTGCATTAGGAAGATTATGAGTTTCTGATAGGGTGGCAAAGGTTTTAAAACTATCGTCGGTGGTGAAGGAGTAGGCACGGAAGAGACCAGCAGAGGACCATCTATGAAATGAAGATGGTGAGGTCCATGCAGTTATATTTAAATTTAAGTGTGTTCCATATCTGAAGAGAGTGTTGGGTGACTGGGTTACTTATCTGTTTGTGATCTTTCGGGTGAAGCCATAGCAGGTTGGCTGTTGAGAGGGGATCGCAGTCTAGAGACTCTAGTGCTACCCATAAGGGGGTTTCTTTGGTTGCATGATATTTCGTTAAGGGGGCTAGCTGGGCTGCGTGGTAGTACTTCTGAAAGTTTGGGAGGCCTAAGCCGCCTTGGGGTTTTGTAAGATAAAGTATGGATCTAGATATGCGAGGTCTGGTTTTCCCCCAGATATAGGTAGAGACCCTGCGTTGTAGAATACGTAAATAGTAGGTGGGGACTTGGGTTGGGAGTACTCTGAAGAGGTATAATATTTTGGGCAGGATTACCATTTTCACTGCTGTTATGCGTCCCAACCAAGATAGTGTGAGGGAGGTCCAAGAGGTCATAAGCTTAGTTAGATGTTTAACCACTTCAATACTATGCACTTTGAACACTTTACTACCAGACCAATTTTTAGTTTTCAGTGCTGTTGCGCTTTGAATGACAATTGCGCGGTCGTGCGACGTTGTACCCAAACAAAGGTTTTATCATTTTGTTCCCACAAATAGAGCTTTCTTTTGGTGGTATTTGATCACCCCTGCGGTTTTTATTTTTTGCGCTACAAATAAAAAAAGACCAAAAATTTTGAGAAAAAAAAAATTCTCTATTTTTGTCACAAAACTTTGTAAATAAGTAAATTTTCTCCATCACTGGTGGGCACTGATGAGGCTACACTGATGGGCACTGATGTGGCAGTACTGATTGGCACTGATGAGGCGGCACTGATGAGGTGGCACTGATGAGGTGGCACTTATATGCAGCGATGATGAGCACTATTAGGCGGCACTGATAAGCAGCACCGATGGGTACTGAGAGGTGGGACTGATATACAGCACTGATGGGCACTGACGGACACTGCTAAGCGGCACTGATGGGCACTAATAGACAGCACTGATTGGCACTCATAGGCGGCACTGGGCACTGATAGGTGGCACTGATGGACACTGATAGGTGGGCACTGGTAGGTGGCAATGGTGGGCACTGATATGTGGCACTGGTATGCATTGATAGGGGCACTGGTGGGCACTGATAGGGGCACTGGTGGGCACTGGTGGGCATATACATTGATAGGGGGCTCATTCCCTGGTGGTCTAGGGTGGCATCTGAAGGTGGCACTGATTGAAGGTGGCACTGAGCAGTATGTCACTTACCTGGTGGTCTAGGGGGGTCTCCCTGGTGGTCAAGATCGGCTCCCTGGTGGTCCCTGGTCGGCTCCCTGGTGGTCCTGGGTGGGCACATCCCTGGTGGTCCCTGGGCAGGCTCCCTGGTGGTCTGTGTGGCGATCCGAGGGAGGGCTGTGCTGATAAATCATCAGCACAAACCCTCCCTGTCAGGGATGCAGCCGATCGGCTCTCCCCTCATAAGGTCTGAAGACCTGAGTACAGGAAAGCCGATAAACGGCTTTCCTGTATTACACTGTGACCAGCCGTGATTGGTCACGGCTGGTCACATGGTAAAGTGCTTCGGATCGAAGCACTTTACCGAGATCGGCATTGCGGGGGGTCAGACTGACCTCCCACACCACCGATCGCCGCGATGCGCGCCCCCCCGGGCGCGCGGCGGCTTGTTATCCTGAGGACGTCATATGACGTCCAGTCAGAATAACTAAGCCACTTCCCGGCCGTCATTTTGCATACGGCAGTAGGGAAGTGGTTAAGTAGGGGGGGATAATTAGCTTGAAAAAGATTTGAAGGGTCTGGGGTTAGCTTGATGCCCAGCTATGTCAGAGCGTCTGGTGCCCAAGAGAACGGGAGTACTGATAGTAAGTGGGAGTGGATAGAGGGGGTTATGGAGATATTGAGAGCTTTAGATTTCTGGACATTGACCACCAGTCCAGAGATGTTAGGGAGGAGAGGAAATTAGGGATGGATATAAGTGGGGATGTAAGGAAAAGCAAGACATCATCTGCGAATAGGCAGAGTTTATGTATATGTCCCCCTGTCTCCAAACCTTTTATATTCGGGTCTTCACATATTTTCTGGGCTAGTGGTTCAATGGCCAGGGCAAATAAGAGTGGGGAGAGTGGGCATCCTTGCCGGGTTCCCCGTCTAACTGGGAAGGAGTCTGGGCGATGGCCAGCGTATGTTACCCTCGCAGTTGGGTCAGGGTAGAGGGAGGAGATCCATTTGAGAAAGAAGGGGCCGAAGCCCCATTTCAACAAGACATTCTGTAGGTAAGCCCACGAGAGGCTATCAAAAGCCTTTCTGGGGGGCGTGGCCTGGCGCGGCTGGAGAGCGGACGCATGTCAGAGGAGCTCTGTACTTCACAGATACTTATCCATCGCCATCTGTGCCTTTCGCAGCTTCATCTCAGGTAATAAACCTGCAGGTTACTTGCACACACAAAAGGCTTTCCAGCAAGCCCTTTCTGGAGCCGAAATATTGTCTGTAGCCGGCCGCGGCCTAGGCCGCAAACGAATCCCCGGGCTAAATTTCCGGGCACGGAGGAGCGGCCCGTTCCGCCCAACGGCAATCAGACCCCTCACCATTAGACCTAAAGCCTGCCAGCCCCCACACAACCAGAGGAGCCCCTCACATGCTGGAAAACTAAAAAAAAATATATACTACAGCTCCATATTAACTGCTGCAGCCACCCAAGCAAAGATAACTCAGCCTCCGCCATCTTAAGGCCTGGGTCCGCACCTGCACTAGCCCCTTCTACAGCGCCTTAAACTCCACATCTACCTCTCAGAAATAGCCACAATACTGCTAGCCCTATCCCAGAAGTGCCGAGGAGAGACGGTATTCACAAGATAAGCAGACTGGGAATACAGATTATTACATACAAAGTCACACATCTGCTCAGAACACCCAGTCTGCAAGTAGGGAAAACGCCAAGGCCCTGGCATCAGGATCATCCTGCTCACCCAACTCCAGGTATACTACCAAACATTAAGACCCTGACTCTTGCAAAATCAGCCCCCCCCGTGTGAATATATTCTACACAAGACTAATAACACTTCAGCAGGCAGAACACTAAAGGGGCAGAGTTTGAACGTCGAGGGAAATGGCAGCCTAAACCCCTAATTCCGCTGCATCGTGTCCCTTCCTAAGCCTTAATCGAACACTAGGCTCATTAAAATGGGCAAGACACAAGGGGAACAATCCCCCACCTGTTCGCGCTCACCCAGGGCACACACTTCTGAGGCAGACGCCCCCATTGCGGATATATTCTGCTCCAAAAATCGGGAGAAAAAAACGGAAACACAGGCCCCAGGAGAGCAAACACGCCATGTAAGCCGCAGCCCTGAAAGACGGGAAAACACAGGTACTTCACACAAGCAGCTAAGATCAGAAGACCAAATACATCAACCAGTCAGTATTGCAGACCTACAGGCTATTGCTAAAGATATTAAAGCTACATTTACTGCCGCGATATCAGACTTAAGAAATGACTTTCATAACATGGTGACCAGAATAGAGGAAATCGAAGACACCACGGCACGCCATGACATCGACATTCACAGTGCCAGACAAGACATAGACTCACATACCCTACACCTGCGAGACATGCGACGCCGTCTAGAAGATTTGGAAAACTGCAGCCGCAGACACAATGTCAGGATCAGAAACCTACCTGAATCATTTGACAATGACCATTTACTCCCCTCGCTACTGGCCATTTTCAATGATCTCCTAGGCAGACCTCTTGAAACTCCCGTGGAGATGGAAAGATACCACAGAGCTCTGAAGCCTAGAAGCAGAGATAATGAGCCACCGAGAGATATAATATGCAACATAGTAAATTTCCAACTAAAAGAAGAAATCCTGCCTAATGCCAGGCTCAGAAACCACATAATTTACCAGGGACATGAAATAAAGCTCTTCCAGGACCTATCACAGATTACTTTACAGCAACGCAGAGACATTCGCCCTCTCTTGGACACCTTGAGGGAAAGGAATATAACATATAGGTGGAAATTCCCTTTCTGCCTCTCTGCAGGTCCGCCTAACCGCCCAGCTCTCTTGAAAGTACCAGAAGACCTACCAACCTTCTGCGACAAGCTTACTATCCCTTACATTGACCTACCCAACTGGTACTCAGATCTACGCCCTACTTATCAAGACCACTCCAGGGAGGAACCTATGGAACTACCTCTAAATGATGAAGCACACCCACATAGGAGACGCCGGCTCTCAGCCAGATTCTCTCCTCCGCCAGTAAACAGACGCTCCTCCAGAGAAGGAAGCCTCACCTCTTCCCCAGCTCATCGCAAACCGAGAAAAGACTAGTCTTGTTAGCAACAGCCACATCTAAGCTATCCTCCCTACTGAATCCCTGTTCATCTACACCCCTACTTTTTGTCATTGACATTGGTTCACCTACATATCTGGTCTCTCCCCTCTTAGAAATGGATATCTCGAAATGTCTTCTAGCTTCTTGCATTTAACCATTTACTCCTTCCTATGTCTTGTCTCACCTATGACCTACCCTGCTCAACAAGCCCTAACCACATGAACGTAGTTATGTATACGGATCTGCAATATACCCATTTGAACTATGCCCTGGTGACATTTCATAAGCATATGCCTAACTTCTTGTTCCGCACTCAGTTCATTTCATCCTGCTCAAAACTTTTGCATCAGTGTAAACAACGCATATGCTAGCACAAAACACAGCAGGAAAGCTAGACCATATGCAGACCCAAAGCAGCAAAAGGAACTCTATTAGCTGCATAAGATGATCCGCCCTCACTGGCATTTCAACCTGAAATTAATACCCAAAACGTGAAACTTTATTTTTCTTTAATGCACTAATTAGGGCTAACTCTAAAGGCCTCATGTACAGTGTTCCACTCTAATACCAGCCAAAATTGACCGTTTCTTCTCTTGTTCTATTGTTTTACTTAAAGCTTTTTTTTTTTTTTCTCTCCTGTATTTACTGCAACGTTCAATATTAAAAAAGCCATGCGGGTGCACTCCTTGCTGAGGATTCTGACTCATCATCAGAACCATTCCTACACTCCAATCAAAACCTGACTCCGCTTACACTAAGGTAAGAAATTACACTCCCACACTGCCATTTATAGGTATTATACATGAAAAGGACTTCACCCACATGGAAAAGGTTAAATCATATACTGGTTATGTAATTTTATGATATTCAATATGCGTGTGGCAACCGAGTGGAGCCAGGGACATGAGCCAGCCTCACACAAGCATGGGGACAACCATACCTGAATTTGAAACCGCTTACCAAAACACTAATCTAGATCTACACCCAATAAGGGGAAAAAAATAAATAAATAAAAAATAAAAAACTTCTATAATAATTAATTCTACCGAAACAGCACCTAAACTCCACATACAATCCGAACCTATTTGCCTGCACACACACGGCAAATAAAATAAGCTCAATCTCCCAAGCTATTCCTCAACATCCTCATATTAACTGAAGGATGTGATGCAACACAGGACACAAATTAATTGTGTGCTAGCCTAGACTACATCCCATTCAAACCCCACCACAGACTCTGTAAGCATATGCTCAAACACCCTTTCGAGGCTGGCTCATCGTATGACTCCATCCGAAAGCTCCCTACACATTCTACGCTTATTACAAACCAACTGTGGAAATCTTCACACACTAACCTGTACTCCCACTACACCAAAATAAAAATAGTAGGTCACATGGTATAATTGCATTTACAACACATACCCATCCAATCTGTTTTACCTTGCCCACCTAAATATTTTGAGTATCCCAGCAAGACATATAACTTTGCATTAGTTGAACACATTCCACGTTCAAGTCCGTCAGCTGCGCCTTATATCACACAACTATATATAAGACACCTTTAACCACACACCCCTAGTATAGTTTTACGTATGCACGGGACACCGATGCAGCGGAACACCCGATTACACATCCTTGTTTATTTCTCCCTTAAAAAGGCGAACTCTCCCCGCCAGAACCCTTGACACATTCTCTCCCCAAAGCAGTCCGAGATCTTTCTCAGATAATACTAACCGACACCTAAACACTTTTACTAGGTAAGCTGGTCTTCCCTAGTTGCCGGTACCCCTCATCCCCTTACCTGATCCATCCCCTCAACTCCTCAACCACCCCCCTCTACCCTCTATTAACTTCATATCAATCCTAACTGCTGGCCTGATCACCACTCACGCTACTACCCCTTCTCCACTGCCAACCAACCATGAATACATCCCCCCCTTCTCATATTACCCCACTCCAAACAATGCACCGCAACATGCAATCCCTTAAACTGATCTCATTAAACACAAAAGGCTTAAACACCCCAGAAAAAAGAAATAAACTACTACTACATATGAAACACTTAAAAGCAGATATAATCCTCCTCCAGGAAACCCATTTCAGATCTGACTCAATTCCCAAACTCACGAACAAAGACTTTCCAACAATCTTCCATGCAACAAACAAGCTTGCCAAAACCAAGGGTGTAGCGACCCTGCTCTCAAAAAACACACCACTAGAGGTAACTGACTCAAGGTGCGACGAGGAGGGCCACTACATCTTTCTTAAAGGTACACTATGGAATAAGCCTGTCACCATAGCTAACATCTATAGCCAAAATCATGCTCAAGTAACATTCTTCAGGAACACTATGACAGAGCTCATTGCATTCCAAAAAGGCATTTTAATTGTAGGCGGCGATTTTAATGTGGCGTTGAATCCTCTGGAAGACACTTCCACTGGCACCTCCTCCTTACCCTTCAAAGCCCTAAAGCAAATTAAGAAACAATTACACAGCGCCTTACTACACGACACATGGCGTACTCAACACCCGTCCACTAAAGACTACACGTTTTATTCCATACCTCACAACAGGTACTCCAGAATCGATTATTTCTGGCTCTCTCAAAAAGATCTCCACCTCCTTACCAAGACCACAATTGAACCCTCGTGTATATCAGATCATCACCCGATTACCCTAACGCTAACATTCCCAGACAATCCTTCACCCACCAAAACCTGGAGACTTGACACTTCCATTATCACAGACCCAGCACACAATATGACAGTCCACAACAGCATCAATTAATTCTTTATAAATAATGACACTCCTGATGTAAACCCGATCACACAATGGGAAGCTCACAAATGTGTGATCAGGGGTCTCCTCATGTCTAAATCAGTGATTCGAAAAAAAACTAAACAAGCAAAAATTAACGCCCTCCTACAAAAAATAAGACATCTGGAACACGCACATAAAAAAACACTAGCCAACAACACTATGTCGGAACTCACCGAAATGAGAACAATGCTCACAGAAGAACTAGGACTCAAAATCAAAAGAAAATTTATATTAACCCAAAAACTATTTTATGAGCACAATAATAAGAGTGGTAAATATCTGGCCAAAGCACTACAAGATAAAAAAGCAAAAACCACAATCAGACAGATACGCACGCAAAATGGAACATTAACTTCCGCAAATGAAGAGATTGCAAAACAATTTGCAATCTACTACGCTGACTTATACAACCTCCCACCAGAACCCAAACCGCCGGGTCTTACTGGCACTAGAAAAACTATCATTAAGGAATTCCTCCAACAATATACACATCACACAATAACAAAAGATAAGGCAAAAGACATTGACGGTCCCCTAACAGAAATGGAATTTAAAGCAGCTTTAAAACAGATGAAACCAGGCAAAAGCCCAGGCCCCGACGGTTTCTCCGCGGCCTATTACAAAACCTTCCCAGATATACTTGCTAAACCATTTATCAAAGCCTTCAACATGATGACCGCTACGAATGTCCCCCCCCATAATCTTCTAGAAGCACACATTTCTATTATACCTAAGCCAGACAAAGACCCCTCACAAACAGCCAGCTATCGCCCAATTTCTCTTCTGAATACTGACCTTAAAATTTACGCTAAAATTCTTGCTAACAGGATCATCCCATTAATTCCAGGCTTAATCCACAAAGACCAGGTAGGATTCGTCCCAGGCCGAGAGGCAAGGGATAATACCATAAAAACCATTAACATACAGTCCTGCTCACCATTATTGGCACCCATAAAGTTTATGTACATATTGTGGAATATCTACTGAAGGAAATGTATCAAATTAACCAACATATTACTACAGATAGCTTGTGTTTGACAAAAAACTGTAAATGATAAATAACATTTAAAAAGATAAACATTATGAGGAAAACAGAGAAAACCATAATGCTTGCCTTGTCAGTGGTATTGGCACCCTTTGCTGCAAATCAGTATGGAAACCCAATTTGGCTCACCTGTTGCAGATCTCAAATGAGGATCACCTGTGATGAATTGCCTCCACCCATGTGACCCAAATTAGCCAATAAATGAACATTTTGGTTTTATAAAAAGCCACCTGTTATTCCCTCTTCATGTGTGACAATGGTAAAGACAAAGGAGCTGTCTGACAACACCAGAAATGCTATTATTTGCAAGCACAAGACCTCCAAAGGGCATAAGGCCATCTCCAAAGACCTTGG
>BLSH010205216.1:101341-119079 GCA_018402905.1 Glandirana rugosa
CCCCCCCTCCTTCGCCCCCTACCCCCTCCCCGGAATCACTCCTCGCGCTGGTCGCAGGAGACAAAAAAGTAATGTGAAAACTACCCTTCAATACACGAACATAATGAGATCTCCAGGTTTAATCTGACTCCTATAATTAACATCCTTCTTCATTGACCCTAAATTACATAAACTAACGACCCAAATCCACAACTTTATTCATCTAACGAACAAACTCATTTCATTAACCAAAAATCTGACTGTTCATGTTAGAACACTTCCTTTAAAGAGACGCCATGTCCTTTAAACCATTCTTCCTCCAACACATTTCGTTTGTTTACCCCATTATTCGAAGGTCATACGCACCTTGAGTCTATATCTCACCGCTTTCTAGAAATTCGTTGCTTTGATTGTAAACTTACTGTTAATGTGATGTAGAAACCTATTGCTTCATGCACGTTTTATTTGTACACTACATCTGTTTCAATAAAAACTTTTGGAAAAAAAAAAAAAAAAAAAGCCTTTCTGATGTCTAAGGAGAGGAAGCATGTGGGGATATTTCTAGAGCGGGCAAGGTGTGTCAGGAGAACTGCTCTACCTACATTGTCTCCTGCCTGCCTTGAAGGCATGAATCCTACTTGGTCTTTGTGTATTAGCGTGCCTATTATTGTGTTAAGACGGGAGGCAAGTATTTTCCCTAGCAGTTTTATGTCGTTATTTAATATCGAGATTGGACGAAAATTGGTCCAAGACAAATCGTCCGTTTGGGGTTTCGGTATCATTGAAATTGTGGCACTTAATGAGTCTGAGGTGAATAGCCTATCGTTGCGTATAGAGTTAAGGGCATTGGTGAGGTGGGGCGCCAGGGTGTCTATGAAGCATTTGAAATATGCCGCAGTAAGGCCGTCGGGGCCAGGTCGTTTGTTATTTTTAAGGGACTTAATAGCTGTCCTTGTTTCTTGTTCTGAAATGGGTTGGTCTATTTGCGCTCTCTGTTCTGGCGTTAGTGTTGGCATCGAGAGTGGGTCTAAGAAGTTGGAAATATGTTGCGGGTCAGGAGCATGCATAGGGGCAGAGTAGAGTTCTTGGAGTTTGCTACGGAAAATTCGGAGTATTTTAACCGGGTCGCTTGTATAATGTTTTTGGTTTTTTTTTAGCCGTATGGGTTTGTGGGGTTTGTCTAAGTTTCGTAGGGTCAGGGCCATGTATGTATCTGGTTTGCTGGCTTTCATATACGTCCGATGGTTTGACCTGCGGAGGGATTTTTCTGCCGAGTCAGTAAGGAATAAGTCTAAGTCTAGTTTAGCTCGATCTAGTTTTCTTTTATTTTCAGAAGTATGGCTGGATTGAAAGTTGGTGTGTGTTTGGTTAAAGGTCTGCTCTAATTGTTGGAATTTCCATTGTCGCTCTTTCTTTTTGCGGGAGGCTAGACTGATTAGGGTCCCTCTTATTGCTGGTTTGTGTGCTTCCCAAAGTATTAAGGGTGAGATGTCACCTGTCGAGTTTAGGGATATATATTCTTTGAGGGCTGTTTCCACCTCTAGCGCTAGCGATGGATGGGATATTAGGGAATCATTAAGGGACCAGGTTTTGGTGCCTTGTGGGGGTATAAGGGATGAAAAAGAGGTTAGTGTGGTGTTATGGTCTGACCATGGGATTGGGATAATGAAGGAGGACTGTAATAAGGGCAAAGATCCAATAGAAGTAAGGATATGGTCTATTCGGGTGAATGTGTTGTGTGGGTGGGAGTAGTATGTGTATTGTTTTTTAGTGGGGTTACATTCTCTCCATGTGTCAGCTAGTGAATTTTGTTGTAGGAGTTGTTGGAGAGTGAATTTGCTGGGGCTTGAGGGTATTGAGTATGGTGATTTGTCCAAGAAAGGAAAGAGGACTTGATTAGAGTCACCTCCTATAAGCAATGTGCCTTGTTTGTGGGTGTCCAGCACCTTAAAAGGGTGGGAGAGGAAGGCAGAGGGATTTTTGTTAGGGGCATAATACGATACAATGGTTACCGTCGTGTCAATTAGTTGGCCTATTAGAATAAGGTACCTTCCTTCAGAGTCTCGTATTTCCGATTTCAGTGTGAAGGGGGCAGATCTATGAAATGCTATTAGGACCCCTCTTTGTTTTGTGTCTGCTGAGGTGGTATAGAATTGTGGGTAGGTGTTAAGAAGGTATTTGGGGGTAAGTTTTTTCGTAAAGTGTGTCTCCTGAAGACAGATAACACATGAGCCTTGAGCGAGGCAAATGTGCGAAGAGCCTTGCACCGTTTACATAGGGAGTTAAGTCCCTGTACATTGAGAGAGAGGATATTGAGCTTAGCCATTTGGAGGGGTGTTAGTGGGTGCCAATGTTAAATTTCTGTGGGGGTGGAGTCTCCCCCTACCGGCTTGGAGAGAATAGGTAGGTAGAATGAGAGAAAGAAAGGGAGAAACTAAGAGGAGAAAGAGAACTTTAGAAGTGTAGTTGGAAGAACAATGAAGAGGTATCTTGCCGTTCAGGCTGGAGTAAACGTCCTGCATGGAGGGGAACATGTTGTCCAGGGAGCACCTGGGAGAGGGGGTCCCTGGGCAAGATGTGGGGGCTGGCAGTGACAGGCAGCCAGAGATCTAGGGCGGTATTGTTAAACAATAAAAATGGTATCGGTGGTTATTGCAGCCAGAGTATCTGAGAGCAGGGTTTCAGTGGGTTGTGGAGGATCATATAGTCACTACCGTGACTGCCTTAGTTTTGTGTAGGTCAATGGTTACAGACTGTGATTTATCTAAGCATTAAACTGCAACAATTAGTGAGACATGTGTGGTCAAGGTATGTGAGTCTCGAGTATGTTGGAGGGAAAATATATAAGAGCAAGATTTTGGTGTCTTCATCTGGGTGGGATGCCTACAAAGGGGCAAAACCACTAGGTCATATTTTCCATGGGGAGGGGGAGGGACTAGAGAATCACATAGCTGTACCATCAAAGCAAAACCAAACAAAAGTTAGTAACAAATTAACTGCAACTGCTAACTTGCTTCAAGGAGGTTTAAAGCATTTGAGTGGGGAATCATCCCCCGTGGTCTCCGTAGCGGAGACCACGGGGGACGAGTCCATTGATTAGCCAAGGCTGTGGTTCCTTTTGAATAGAACGACAGGCTCGGGTCTCAAAACAAAAGACAAAAAACTGTATATTCTAAAAATCAAAAGATGAGGGGAAAAGAAAGAAAAAAAAAAGCGGGGGTGGAGGGGAACAGGGGGAATGCCCCTCCCTAGAGGGAAGAATGCGCAAAAGTGAGCAAAAGGGGCAAATTTCAAAGTAAACCTTACAATATCACAACATGTGTTGTAGTTCTTAAAGGTATTAGGTTATTTATAGGTGTTCAAGCTTCAAGGTAAAAAAGAGAAAAAGGAAAAAGAAAAAAATTTTGATTGTCTGGTGTCAGAAGGGCAGACAAAAAATTGAGGAAGGTCGCCATGTATTGGCGAATGGTGGGATGAATAGATTGGACCTTTTACCTTTTACCTTCAGTCCATTGAGTCTGAGGGATCTTGGAGATTAGGAGTAACTCTGCTTCTTTTAGTAGATGAAGAGGGGGTGTGAGGCAATTTGTGGTGAGGAAGAAGCTGAGCGTCGTCGGGTTCTCTGCGGGAGAGCTGGGTCTGATGGACTCAGGTGGAGGTCTTGGAGGCGGCTCTGTAGCTCGTCGGTAGTTTTGCAGGTGAACTTGCGGCCTTGATAAGTGAATCTCAGGGAGAAGGGAAATCCCCAGGAGTAAGTTATCCGGCGTTGTTGCAGGGCCTGTAGGTAGGGCTTGAAGGACCTCCACTTCATGATGGTGGTCTTGGAGAGATCGGCTAAAAGCTGGTATTCATTCCCTTGAAAGGTGAGGGAGGTCTTTTGTGTGGCGGACTGTAGAAGCTGCTCCTTAGTGCGAAAGTAGTGTAGCTTTGCTATAATATCTCTCGGAGGGCCGTTTTGCTTGCGGGGAGCCAGAGCTCTGTGTATGCGGTCTATTTCAAGACGCTCTATGGGAATAGATGGCGATAATTCTTGGAATAGTGCAGTGATTGTGGAGTGGAGATCTTCCACAGTTTCTGGAATACCTCTTATTCTAATGTTGGAGCGCCTGGCTCTGTTTTCAAATTCTTCCAATTGTGACTGGAGCGCTGTGTTATCTTCTCTAAGAGATTCTATCTCATCTGCTTGAGTGGAGAGGTGTTGTTCTAGCTCATCCACTCTTTGTTCAAGCTCTGCAGTTCGTTGTCCTAGTTCTCTAATTGCTCTGGTTAGTGTTTCTGTGATTTGCTCTGATGTGTGTTTCAGAGCACGCTGCAGCATTTTTTTGAAATTGTTGCAACATGTGTGGGTGAAGTTCCCCTTGTTGTGAGAGAAGCGGTGATGCCAGGGAGTCAGAATCGGACTCTCCTTCATCTGGGTGGCGTAGGGGCCGTAGTTTGGGCGTCTTGGGAGTACCTGCTCTGGCGGTGGACGGCGGCGCCTTCTTGGACGAGGCCTGAGCCAGGGCCTCGCGTATTGTTTTGGTCCGCATCTTTGGTTTAGAGTCGGTCGCGACCATCTCGATCACGTCGCTGGGTGCTGCGGAGGTTGTGGGAGCTGTGCCGTGCTGATTCGGGTGTCTGGCTGCGCGTTAAATGCCCGGTGATCTCGTAGCTGAGCGGAGCTCTAGAGCGGCATGTCCGTCTCGTCGAGCTGCGCGCATGCGCATCTTCACACAGATTTTTAAGATGATTGTAGAATGTACAATCATCTTAAAACTGTGTGATAAAAGTATAAATTAGCCGGGAGAAGCCATATCACTGTTCTTAGAACAGTGATATGGCTTCTCCCCTCTAATTTTTGATTTTTTTATGTTATTTTTTTTTTAATTATTTTAAGTTATTTCCCTATCCCCATTTCTTTGTAGGGCACTTGTCCGACCCTTACCCCCATTTTCCTTCCTTTTGCAGACCTCTAGGAATTTCCAGGACTTTTTTACAGCACTTTTCAGAAATTTTAGTAAAATTACCAGAACCCCGAACCCGGACTTTTTTTGAAAAGTCCAGTTTCGGGTCCGGGTCCCGGACACCCAAAAGTTTGGTATGCACCCGAACTTTACAGTTCGGGTTCGCTCAACTCTAGTCAGAATCAATAAACACCTCTTCATCCCTGATTCTTGATTTCAAAACAGGGATCGAGAGTAACTTTGGTTTCTCCACCCTTACTTCTTAATTCCTGAGATAGGGCTGCCATCTCCTTGATCTGTGCATCTGTTCACACTCGTTCATCATTGTTTGTTTAAACACCTGTTTAATGCTTAAACTATCATTCAAGAACTTTCAAGATGAGTAACCTAAGAATGTTGCATGTTTTATGCTCTTTGCCCAGTGGAGATACACACGGGGGATCGCTCGGGTAATAGCCCTGTTCCACACCATACCTTCTAACGAGCCCCCCTTTTTTAAACCTGAGTGCCACAAGAGGCGATACACCCCTCCACCCCAATACTCCCAAATGATACCCGACCATCTCGCGGAAACTCCACCAGGCAAAAACTTGGTTCTCACAACTCTTTGTAGATTTGTTATTTATATAGAGCTAGTGGCAGTTTTATTACTTGTTAACATAGCCATTGTATCTAGCAAAACTTCTTGTACCCTCTACATCATAGTGTAACCCCCTTAACCACTTGACCACTGGGCACTTAAACCCCCTTCCTAACCAGACCAATTTTCAGCTTTCATCACTCTCACATTTTAAATGACAATTACTCAGTCATACTACACTGTACCCATATGACATTTTGTCCATTTTTCACACAAATAGAGCTTTCTTTTGGTGGTATTTAACCAATTATCAACCGGAAGGTTTTCCAGCTTTAGGACCAGAGCACTTTTTTGCGATTCGGCACTGTGTCGCTTTAACTGACAATTGCGCGGTCATGCGGCGTTGTACCCAAACAAAATTTGCGTCCTTTTTTTCCCACAAATAGAGCTTTCTTATGGTGGTATTTGATTGCCTCTGCGTCATTTCTAATCGCCGCTATAAACAAAAGAAGAGCGACCATTTTGCAAAAAAACCCAAATTTCTTACTTTTTGCTAAAATTAAAAATCCAAAAAAAAAATATATAAAAAAACATTTTTTTTCACAGTTTTTGGCTGATTTATATAATTCCTCATATTTGTGATAAAAAAATTCGCAATCAGAGTTTATTGATTGATTTGCACAAAAGTGGCCGCGTTTACGGATGATTCGAATTAATTTCTGGGGTTTTTATTTTTTATTTATTTTTTACTAGTAATGGCGGCAATCTGCGATTTTTAGCGGTACTGCGATATTGCGGTGGACATGTGGGACATTTTTGACACTTTTTTGGGACCAATGACATTTATTCAGCGATCAGAAATTTAAATGTCCACTGATTACTGTATAAATGTCATTGGCAGTGAAGGGGTTAACCTGGGGGGGGATCTAGGGGTTAACTGTGTTCCCTGGGTGTGTTCTTACTGTGGGGGGGTTGGGTTAACATGGGCATGAGAGATCTAACTGATCCCAGTGACAGGGATCAGTAGATCTCTCATGCCCCTACTAACAGAGCGGGGAACCGCCGTGTTTACATCGGCGGTTCCCCGTTCTTTCACTGTGGCCGCTCATCACGGCTCGCCGGTGGACATCGGGTCTGCCCGAGCCACGGGCACACTCCTCAGGAGCGCCCACTAGTGGCTGTTCACATATCGCCGCCTTTTTATGGCGATTCACGCTCAGCATCCCGACTGCCGCCGTGAAAATACGGCGCGCGGTTGGGAAGTAGTTAATCACCACTGGGCTTTTTTTGCGCTATAAATGGAAAAAGACTGATGCATTTTGCTTTGTTTCGGTTATAAAATTTTGCAAATTAGTAATTTTTCTTCATACATTTTGGCATTTATACTGCTACATATCTTTGGTAAAAATAACCCAAATTAGTGTATATTATTTGGTCTTGTGAAAGTTATAGTCTACAATCTATGGTGCCAATCACTGAAAATTGATCACACGTACTAATGGCCTATCTGATTTCTTGAGACCCTAACAAGCCAGAAAAGCACAAATACCCCCGAAATGACCCCTTTTTAGAAAATAGACATTCCAAAGTATTTTGTAAGAGGCATGGCAAGTTTTTTTAAGTTGTATTTTTTTCCCACAATTCTTTGCAAAATGAAGATTTTTTTCTGTATTTGTTTTTTTCACAAAATTGTCATATTGACAGATTATTTCTCCCACCCAGCATTTGCATACCACAAATTACAGCCCAAAACACATTCTCCTCCTGTGTATGGCAAAATACCCCATGTGTGAGACTTTTACACAGCCTAGCCACATACAAAAGCCCAACATGCAGGGAGCGCCATCAGGCGGTCTAGGGACATAAATTACACATAAAATTTCCTGACTACCTCTTGCACTTTTGAAGGTGCTGGAGCACCAGGACAATGGAAATGCCCAAAAAAATGACCCTATTTTGGAAAGTAAACACCCCAACGTATATTCTATGAGGCATAATGAGTCTTTTGAACATGTAATTTTTTCCATTTTTGGAAAATGTGGGAAGAAAATGAAAACACGTTTTTTTTACACAAAGTTGTCTATTCATACAATATTTCTAACACAAAGCATGTACATAGCAAAAATTACACCCCAAAATATATTCTGTTACTCCTTCTGAGTATGGCGATACCACATGTGTGACACTTTTACACAGCCTGGCCGCATACAGAGCCCCACCATTCAGGGAGCACCATCAGGCATTCTAGGTGCATACATTTCAAATCTAATGTGACTACCTATTACACTATTGTGAGGCACTGTAGTGGCACTGATGGGCGCTGTAGTGGCATGGATGGGCACTGTAGTGGCATGGATGTGTCACGGATGAGAACTGATGTGGTATGGATGAGCATGAACGAGGCATAAATGAGCATGGATGGGGGTGGATGAGCCGTGGATGGGGATGACTGAGCACTGATGGTTGGCTGAGCATGGATGTGGATGGCTGAGCACAGATGCATGGGTGAGCATGGATGGAAGGGTGAGCACGAATGCATGGGTGAGCACAGATACATGGGGAGCATGCATGGATGAGTGAGCACGGATGCATGGGTGAGCACAGATGGATAGCTGAGCCTGGATGCATGGGTTTAGCATGCATGCATGGGTGAGCATGGATGCATGGCTGAGCACGGATGCATGGGTGAGCACAGATGGATGAGTGAGCAAGGACACATGGGTGAGCACAGATGGATGGCGGAGCATGGATGGATGGGTGAGCATGCATGGATGGGTGAGCATGGATGCATGGGTGAGCACAGATGATTGGTGGAGCATGGATGCATGGGTAAGCACGGATGCATGGGTGAACACGGATTTATGGGTGAGCACGGATGCATGGGTGAGCATGGATGAGGCTGGATGGGTGGGCACGTTTGCATGGGTGTGCACGGCTGGATGGGTGAGCACAGATGCATGGGTGTGCATGGCTGGATGGGTGAGCATGGCTGCATGGATGAGCATGGATGCATGGATGAACACAGATGCATGGGTGAACACGGATGAGGCTGGATGGGTAAGCATGGCTGGATGGGTGAGCATGGATACATGGGTGAGCATGGCTGGATGGGTGAACACGGATGCATAGGTGCGCATGGCTGAATGGGTGGACACAGATGCATGGGTGAACACAGATGCATGGGTGAGCATGGCTGGATGGGTGAACACGGATGCATGGGTGAGCACGCATGGGTGAGCATGGATGGGTGAACACGGATGCATGGGTGACAGATGAGGCTGGATGGGTGAGCATGGATGAGGCTGGATGGGTGAGTATGGATGGATGAGCATGGATGGATGGATGGGGAGTCCAGACTGGCACATAGCAGTGCTGTGGGCACTTCAGATCCTGCCCACAGCACTGCTGCTTCTAATCACTCCCCCCTCTCCTCTCACACTGCACCGATCGGTGCGGAGAGAGGAGAGACAAGTCAAATATCTTGTTCACATCTGATCGCTCCGTCATTTGACAGAGCGATCGCGTAGTAGATGGCCGCTGCGAGTGGCCATTTACCATGATCCATGATGCGCCGGTTCTCAAGGACCCGGCGGTCATGGATGCTCTCGGGTGCGCGCCCCAGGTGGCACGCGGGAGTGTGATTCTGGGAGGACGTTATAGTATGCCCTCCCAGAATAATGGATCCACCTTGCAGCCATGTAATGCAGCCATTTACATTACACGGTCAGCAAGTGGTTAAAGCCTAATAATAACATTGAAACACCCCCTCCTCAATGACTTCCCCTAAATACACACCACTAGGTGACACTTGGACCCGAACTCATTCAAAAAAACAGTGACCGCACCATCTACGAAAACGAACATATATCAAATGAAATTATGTGCCTAAAATATCTGCATATACGCTGAAAAAACCCTGACCCTAGTACCTTCTTTAGGCACTTACGACCCATAACACAATTCTACACTCACCTATCCCAACCAATTCTTGCATATTGACCATTATGCCATCTGACCTACCATGACTCCCTTCAACCCTCCTTTCCAATCTTTAGAGCCAACAGTCCATAATCAAATACCCTCAATAACTAAAGCCTCTACATAAAAACTTAGACCTCATAGACCACGGAGACCAACTCTTCCTCACATCTTCTACCTCCCACTACCCCAACCAGCAATCCTTTTGCTGACCTACTCTGGACCCCCTTAATAACTGGGTGAACTAGCTGGTCTAATACCACCTCCGGACTTCCCCCCATTTCTACCCCCTACACCCTTATCCCACCCTCCTTCTACCAACCTCTTCCACACCACTACTTCCCTTGTCTTAGTAAAACCCAACAACTTCCCCACCAAGACCACTGATCTAAGTCACACCTTCCACCTCCCCTAAACCAACTACACCCCCTCAACTAGGCATTTCCTCCACCTCCAACCTCATCCATCTCTCTTTCCCCACGACACACCTATACCTAAAGCTATGGAAGGAAAACACTCAGAGAAACACACTACCCCCAAATACTCTCCTCCTCCCTTAAATTCACATCACAAGACTACAACCCCCAAAGACCAATGTATGTTATTATCTCTCAAAGTGGTATTCTTGAACTCCAAGGACCTGAATAAACCTGAAAAGAGATCACAAGTCCTAACTATTATGCACAAAATTAAAGCGGACATCATATTTCTTCGAGAGACCTATTTCAAAGCAAATTCTGTCCCCAAAATGAGTAGACCCCCTTACCGACTCCTCCACAGGCACCTCTCATCTGCCTTATAAGGCACTCCGCCAAATCAGAATCTCATTACATGACCTATCCCTCCATGACACATGGAGAACACTACACCCTCAAGAAAAAGATTACACATTCTCGCCTGGATTACTTATTCATCTGCCAACAAGACCTTCCTTACACATCCCAAGCAACAATTGAACCCATGACAATTTCGGACCACAATCCAATCACATTCACAATTACCTTCCCTGAACATACCCACAGATCAAAAATATGGAGATTGGACTTAAACCTACTAACAGACGAAATTAGAGTAAATGAACTTAGCACCATTATTTCGAATTACTTCAAAGAAAATGACACAACAGACATCTCACCTATCACTCAATGGGAAGCACACAAATGTGTGATACGCGGACATCTCATTTCCCCTGCCTCGTCCATTAAACACGAAAAACAGAAATACATTAACAGCCTTCTTATTAAAATAAAACAGCTTGAAAGAACACATAAATAAGATTTAGCATGACACACCTATGAGGAATTACTTGAAACAGGGAAGACCCTCCTAGATGAGCTCAACAGAAAGATAAAATGACAACACACTCTGTACCAAAACCTGTTTTACCAACATAGCAATAAAAGTGTCCATTTATTAGCCCAAGCCCCCGGACACAAAAAGCTAAAGCCACAGTCCACACATTAAAAACCCCATCAGGTAATACCCTAAGAAGCAACCCAGACATAGCAAAGGCCTTTGAATGCTTTTACGCAAATATATACAACCTATCAGCTTCCGAGAAGCAACAAGCCACCATCTCCACTAAACCACACCTAATAGAAGACTTCTTAGGATAGCACTGTCCTAAATCTTTCACGCCAGAAATCGCCAACAAACTAGACCAACCTATCACAAAACAAGAATGGGACTCAGCACTTAAGCAGCTAAAACCAGGGAAAACCCAGGTCCAGACGGCTTTTCGATTCTACTACAAGACATTTTCAAATATACTCCACTCTCCCTTCCTCAGGGCATTCAACCATCTCTCTCATGATCAACCCCTCACTCCTACCATATTAGAAGCACACATAGTAGTAATACCCAAGGAAGGGAAGGATCCCATGCAAACAGCCAATTATAGGCCAATTTCCCTCTTATACCTAGATATATATAAAAATCTTTGCTAAAATCCTAGCGAACAGATCTCTCCCCCTCCTCCCAACCATGATTGACCGAGACCAAGTAGGCTTCATCCCTGGCAGGGAAGCCAGGGATAATACGATCAAAGCCATTAACCTGCACCATTTATTATCCACCTCTGACCAAAAGGGTTTCTTTCTATCCTTGGATGCGGAGAAGGTATTTGACAGGGTAGCATGGGAATACATAGAAGTGGTCCTCAGAAAACTGGGTATAGGAGAACGCCTATTAAGCTTCATAATGGCACTTTACTCAAGCCCAACCGCAAGAGTCCGTTCCAATGGCTTCCTGTCAAATGTCTTCCCCATCCTCAATGGTGCGAGGCAGGGATGCCCTCTTTCCTCAATTCTATTCATCCTTACCCTGGAACCCTTCCTACAGGCTCTCAGAAACAACCCTAATATCAAAGGTGTATGAACATCCATCAAAGAATACAAACTAGCGATATTCGCCGACGATATATTGCTTTTTCTTACTGAAACCCACTCCTCACTTCCCAATCTCCTAGCGGAATTTCACCAAATCCAAATTATATCCAATCTCAAGATTAACTTTTCGAAATCTTACACTCTCAATATATCCCTCCCTAATCACATGAGCACTCAATGTAGAGCGAACCTCCCCTTCCATTGGTAAAACAAAGAAATCACATACTTGGGAATACAACTCCCAAGGCGCCTTGAAAACCTGTACAGCAAAAACTATTTACCCATACTACAAAATCTCTCAAATGACTTCAAAATATGGAATAAACCTATTTTCTCATGGTTTGGCAGGGCGGCCATTCTGAAAATGAATGCGCTTCCGCGCCTTTTGTTCATAATACAAGCTGCCCCCATCCACATACCTCCAGCTTTCTTTCAGAGTTGCAAGAGTCTCTGCACTAGTTATCTTTGGGGAAATTAAAAACCCAGAATTAACCGCTCACACATTTCTCTGCCTAAACACAAGGGAGGGATAGGTCTACCAGACATCAAAAACTATTACAACACCTGTCACCTAACTAGAGTAATCGACTGGAACAGCCACGACAAACATAATTATTGGGTTTCATTAGAAGCCTCCTTCTCACCAACACCACTACATTCCTTACCTTGGCTACTCTACCAACATATACCGCCAGACATACTCCTCCATCCCCTAATTGGTCCAACTCTCAAAAACTTCCCAGAGACATGCAAAACAGTATCTTCAACCCCTGCTTCTCTCACCCCTTTTTCAGGGAATCCTGACTTTCCCTTAGAGATGCATAGCAGATTCCTCAATAACTACTGGCCACACAAAAAGGCTATAATCCACTGTCTATTCCACCATAACAAGCCCTTAACACACAACAAACTTCCATAAAAAGACGATAACTACCTGATCTCTCCCTGGAACCAAACACTTCTAATGCACAACCTGCAAGAGGGAGAAAGAGAGGAAATTTGAGGTATCTAGACCTCTTACTCCCTTTGAGAACCTCTGCCTTGCCCAAGTGCCCCAACGCCACCTTCTTTCCATGACCCACTCTCTGTTATTTATGAATTCTCCTGAAGGGCATGAACCGCTTGGGAAAAAGATCTCTCAATCTCCCTGTCCCCCGAAGAGTGGGAACAGACTTACAGAAACATACACAAAGGTTCCATAAATGTGACCACACAGGAGAATGGTTATAAAATATTGACCACATGGTACCGTACTCCCACCATAATCAATAAATTCAACCCAAGTATCCCAGATATCTGTTGGCCTTGAAAAGATGATAGAGGATCCCTCCTACACATTTTCTGGAAGTGTCCCTCCATCCAAACCTTCTAGTCAGATGTGACCACGTATACACTCGACTTCACACCAGCACAGCTCCTTCTACATCATTCCACAAACGCTAACTTCAGATATCTCAAATCCCTCACCATGCACATGGTTAACGCCGTCAAGCAATTTATCCCGATTCATTGGGGTTCATCATGACCCCTCTCTATTAAAGAATGGCTAGCCAGAATACATAAAATAGCCAAAAATGGAATGCCTCATTCATATAGCACGTGACACTCCCACCAAATTTTCTACCAAATGGGCCTGCTGGACTCACTTCCAGACAACAAAAGAATACCATGACATCAACACACCCAACACATCTCTGGGACCCACCCAAGACATTACCTCAACTTAAACGGCCCTATGACAAAAATCTTTACAACACACATACTGACACAGTCTGGGAAAGGGATTATCCCAGGCACAACCTCTTCCCATTCAGATCCTAACAGAATATCTATTTCTTCATCTACCTGCACATATACTCCCACAGAGGGAGAGAGAGATGGATAACCACCACCTCCGTATCCCGTTTCCCGATCCTCCCACCACCTCATCCAACCCCTACCGTAAGTCTATAACCTCAACCCAACATATCCTCAGACTTAGACCAGAATTCAGATCACAGAATCATAAAATATCTAACAAATAACCACATAACAGTAGGTTTGACTCCACTATTGTCCTATCCAACAAACTGGTAACACCTGACACCCAGATTCCATGCTCTACCCTAGACCATACAACCGACTTTGACCTCATATCCGACGCACCCCAGTATTTGGACCACAAACCATTGTCTTGACCAGCGCATATTGGGTATTGCCAGACCTACCCGACACTCCAAGGATAGACAACCCCAAGAGCCACAATATTTCTTAACCCCTTGCTCAAACAACCAAACGAATTTGCCTGAGCAGAATAAAACTTTTGATGTTATGTCCTACTGAAGGACACCCACACTTTTGTGATTGATGATTATAATCAGTTAAGGCTTTATATCTCTAACAAATTTGTTATGAAACGTTTGTCACAAACCTACCCCTGTATTACTGGAAGTTATATCATATGATTCTGTGTGATTAATCTTGCTGTACCAAGATTGTTACACTTTCCTTTTTTCCCTAATAAAATCTTTACGAAAAAAAAAAAGAAAAGAAAAGAAGGGTGGGTGATGTTGGGCATAAAATACTAGGACAGTTCAACTCCCCCCCCCCCTCCAAATGACCCCATTTTGGAAAGTAAACACCCCAAGCTATTTGCTGAGAGGCATGTTGAGTCCATGAAATATTTAATTTTCTTGTCACAAGTGAAAAATTACAAATAAAAATTACACAAAATTGTCACTGAAATGATATATTGCTCACACATGCCATGGGTATATGTGGAATTACACCCCAAAATACATTCTGCTACTTCTCCTGAGTACAGGGATACCACCTGCGTGGATATTTTTGGCAGTCTAACTGCGTACAGGACCCCGAAAACTAATCACGGCCTTCAGGATTTCTAAGGGCGGAGGCCATGAAATGCCCAGATAGCAAACCCCCTCAAATGACCCCATTTTGGAAAGTGGACATCCCAAGCTATTTGCTGAGAGGCATGCTGAGTCCATGGAATATTTCATAATTTGCCTCAAAGTTTTGGCACAATTTTTTTTTTACACAAAGTTGTCACTAAATGATATACAGTATCTCACAGAAGTAAAGCCCTCACCCCTCCCTTTGTAAATATTTTATTCTATCTTTTTATGTGACAACACTGAAGAAATGACACTTTGCTACAATGTAAAGTAGTCAGTATACAGCTTGTATAACAGTGTAAATTTGCTGTCCCTGCAAAATAACTCAACACACAGCCATTAATGTCTGAAATGTTGATACTGTATTGCACAAACATGCCATGGGTATATGTGGAATTACACCCCAAAATACATTCTGCTGCCTCTCCTGAGTACAGGGATACCACACATGTGTGGGACTTTTTGGGAGCCTAGCCGCATACAGGACCTCAAAAACCAATCACCGCCTTTAGGATTTCTAAGGGCGTAAAATGGTGATTTCACTTCCTCACTACCTATCAGTTTCGGAGGCCTTGAAATGCCAAGATGGCACAACTCCCCCCCCCCCCCCCAAATGACTCCAATTTGGAAAGTAGACACCCCAAGCTATTTACTGGGAGGCATGTATGGCCCGTACACGCGGTACAATTATTGGCCGAAAACTGTCGTACGAAATCTGTCGTGCATTAATCCGACCATTAGTACGCTCCATTCGACAGCCGATTGTGAATTATCATCCAACAGAAGTTGTACGAGTAAACTTTTGTCTGCCAACAAGGTGCTGTCCGATTTTCGACTCATGTGTACAGAAGTTGAACAAACATAAGTGGCAAATACAAACACACATGCACGGAATTCAGGAAGTGTTCGGTTGTGTAAACCTGCGTCCGTAATTCACATTCGCCTGAACTTTCTCTTTATACGCTCGTAACACGTCACTACATTCAGCTTTGATGAACGATAATTTGACTACCATCAGTACACTAGACAAATTCACGGACAGCCGATTTTGAGAAAAGTTGGAGGTGCTGTCGTACAACAATCGCATCTTGAGTACAAGGCTTTAATGGTGCAAGGGCCTGCCAGATTGCATGCTGATTTATTGGATAGTTTAGGTAAATCCTTATATTATGTATTTTTTTTTAAACCCACAGTAGATTGTGTTGTCAGATTGTGACATATATGGGAAACCTAACAGGTGCTATAAAGTGTTCTTCAAACATGTAAATCCACAGAGCAAATGCATGGCCTTAGGTTATGTACAAGTTAAAAATAAAATCTGTGATTTGCTTTTTGTTGGTTCTGCATGCCCTTTATTCAAATTATCTAACCCCTCTAATTAAGCACACACTTCTTGCTGCATCAACACTACTATATTACACAAACTGCTCTGAAGGGTTGACATGTCTGAGCATGGATGCCATTAAACTATTTATCAACAGCTTCAAGGAGGTTTGCGAAGTGGAATTGCCCCATAACAGCTATCATACGTTAAGCTAGCCATGCATGTTTATATCAATATATTACTTCATCCATGTGATATATGAAGGGGTCATACAGTATTATATGGTATATACTGACCTCTCTTATTAACTGTTTTACATCGAGAATTCTGTGGCCTGCACCTTTCATGTTTATGATTAACCATGCATGAAGTTGCTAGGGAGAGGGGACTGTTTTTCATGCACTAAACTATGCTAAGATGTATGTTACATGTGTTTTCATGCTCTGCCATTGAAATTGGTGCAGCCAAAAATGCATTGTTGCACTAAAACACAAACCAGTACAATTTTGCCCAGTGCAGGCCAGCATTCAGGTGTTAATGGGCCCTCATGGAAAACAATGGCATATCTCTTGACATATGTTAATTCACTTTGGGTAACTCAGGCCTTACGGTTTATGATGCAAGTATAAGTAAGTGAAAATGATTGGCCACGTAGCAATGAACTGCTAACCACAGAATCTGTAGTGGCTCACATCACAAATATCTTTTTGCTAACTAATTAGCAACAAAGTCTTGCAATCTGAAAAGAAGAGACTTTTCAAGGATGAGGAACAGAGTGACCCTGTTCTTGTGACAAATCTGTTACAGCACTTCTTAATTTAACAAAAATAACTCCTTAATTGCCGGCAAGGCCTGAAATATGTTTCACAATGCATTTACCTGTTTCAATATAGTTTTGCTAGTGCACATTTATATTACTAATCATGGTAAATAGGTAGTTTCATTACCAACTTTATTTTTTTTCTCTTTACTGCATTTCAATTGGTGTTTCCTAGTTTTCAGACTTGTATAAATATTGAGATTTAAAGCTGAGATTCACTAGAGATTAATTTAGTAAACTATTTCAGGCAAAAATCTTTTAGTAAGAAAATAACATAAATATTTATGCATGTGTACCTAATAATAGTGCATTAGAAAAAATAGTATAAAATTGTGACTGTGTTGGAAGAAAAGGGTGATGACATGTAGCTGGAATACTATATACTGTACGTAACAGAATATACTACCTTAATGGTTCATAATAAAGAGCCCCAGTATAACAATCATTCTAAAACATTTTTCCTGCTTAGTTAATAGGGTTAACCAAGTGGTGGTTCTGATTTCTTGGTGCAGGCATGTACTGGGAATTTTCTGGTGGGCTCACCTCCCCTCACTCTGGCTAGTTGTGTAGTGTGGGGCAGTCTGAATAAAGATATGAAAGGCATCCTGCTGTCATGAGGAATCTAGATGGAGAGTGGGGAAGGAAAGACCAGGAGAACGAGCACCAGGGAAAGTTATGTTACAGCATGTGGCTGCCTCTGTCTTCCAGATCATATGATGAGCTTCTCAGTGCATGATTGAATCATGTCTGTATTCAGCCCGCACTGCACAACTAGCCAGAGAGAGGAGGTGAGCACTGCGGGGGGGCCTGAGAAAGGGGGGACCAGAAAGAGC
>BLSH010205216.1:119572-130405 GCA_018402905.1 Glandirana rugosa
ACGAATGGACAGTAACTTACGTCCCATGAGGACACATGTAAATAAATACAAAATTACACCTAACACGAGATCCTGTACAAAAAAACGAATGGGGGAGGAGAAGGAGCATGTGGGGGACCATAAGGAGCATGAGGAGGACCAGAGCAGCATTTGGGGGCAATAGAGGAGCACAGGGGACCAGAGGAACACGTGGGGGTCCAGAGGAGCAGGGAGGAACCAGAGGAGCAGGGGGGACCAGAGCAGCAGGGGGGGGACCAGAGCAGCAGGGGGTACCAGAGGAGCATGGGGGGAGGAACAGAGGAGCATTAGGGGAACAGAGAAGCATGTGGAGGACCAGAGAAGTGCAGGGGGGTCCAGAGGAGCATGGGGGGAACAGAGGCGCACGAAGGAGGAGACAGATAGCTGACTCAACAGGTGGGAGGGTGGCCGGTATGGGAGAGACCTGTCAAAGTGGGCTGGTCTAAATGAAGTCCAGAGCCAAATTTTTGTCCCAGTCCAGCCCTGCAAGTATAGCAATGGCAAGTTTTATCATTTTGGCATCCACACCCTGTGCTGTAGAGAAGCAAAAAAACATGTCCTAGAGCACAATCCACATTAAAACATAAATAAATGTACACAGGAGTACCCTGCATTCAATGACAGGTAAGCACTGTTATCCATCATCCTCCCGCAGTCCTCAGCTTTGGGAGAGACAGACAAAATCTATTAAAAATAAAAGAGGGCAACTGACAGTGTAAATAAACAAAATATTGCTGCGCCACCCTCTGTGTTAGGGACCAAAAATTGCTTACACATGTGGACAGTAATAATTATTAATAATGTGATCACAATATCATGTGCTACTATGCTCAATATAAAGGTACTAGTAACCATCCAACATAGTTCATAGAAAGTGAATATTAAATATAGTCCATAGAAAATAAATAAGGTGCTCCGTGCTCAAAACAGGTGCCAAATATGCGATCCATGGCGCTCAGTGACAGTCCCCTTTTGTGACCCCACTCACCAGAACAAATGGACCCCCAGCTTTGCAGTCTGGGGATCACAATAAGCTTAATCCTGGTGCTGGTCAGATGCGGATAGTGGTATCAGCGATGCAGGACCCGCTCCCAATGAGACTGCAGACTAAAGGCTCCACTCATCCATATATGATTTATGAAAAAAGAAGAATAGCCTCCATAGTGAAATACCGCAAAACCATTTATTCTGCGCAATTAAGAGGAAACACTTACAAGAAATTCTGATGCTCTCTCGCCTTTGCTTAGGTAATCCTATGCTGTACTGTGTGCGGCGTTGGTTATGGCGTGCGTTCCACCACAGGCGGACGTGACGTCTGTGGATGCGGAGAGCCGGAAATGACGTCAACGCGTTTCACTTTCCAAATCAAGCGTCATCACGGACCGTTTTGCGGTATTTCACTATGGAGGCTATTCTTCTTTTTTCATAAATCATATATGGATGAGTGGAGCCTTTAGTCTGCAGTCTCATTGGGAGCGGGTCCTGCATCGCTGACACCACTATCTGCATCTGACCAGCACCAGGATTAAGCTTATTGTGATCCCCAGACTGCAAAGCTGGGGGTCCATTTATTCTGGTGAGTGGGGACACAAAAGGGGACTGTCACTGAGCACCACGGATCGCATATTTGGCACCTGTTTTGAGCACGGAGCACCTTATTTATTTTCTATGGACTATATTTAATATTCACTTTCTATGAACTATGTTGGATGGTTACTAGTACCTTTATATTGAGCATAGTAGCACAGGATATTTTGATCACATTATTAATAATTATTACTGTCCACATGTGTAAACAATTTTTGGTCCCTAACACAGAGGGTGGCGCAACAATATTTTGTTTATTTATTTGGTAAGGGTACCTTCATTTAGATACCTGTATAGCAGCAGCCCCCGGTCATCCATCTGTCCCTGGAATCTGGATAGGTTTACGGGATTGTTGTATGTAAATCATTCACATAATTATAGCGCAGATTTTTTAGCACATACAACTGACAGTGTAATGTGCCAAATGATTAGATTAGAAAGAGATATGGATATGCTTATACTGATTAGTATATGCTATAAGTTCCCATCCTTTGCCCAGACCAGGGTGACCCTCAAGCTGTGATCAGTGGTAGGGGTCAGAGTACACAGTCCAGGATTTCATGAGTCAGCACTTGCAGGATCTGCAAGGCAGCTGTCTGCAGTACTGAAGCAGGGGGTATGTGACAGCTCTGACTCCCACCGCTGGTCTTGGCTGGAGGGTCATCCTGCCTGGAAATGGGATGTAAACTTGTGGACCACCCAGAAGCGGTGTACCTATATCTTTGTCTGGTCTATTCTTTTGGCATATTACATTGTCATTTGCATTATCTGCTTTTTTATTGATAAGTCAAGTGTGCTGTGTTCACTACAAACATCCAGTGATTGAGTGTTTGAACTTTACATGGATGCACTTCACCTCATTCTTACTTTAGTAAATCAGGCTCATGGTATCTAACATAAACTAGTTGCCTGTAGCTATGCCTGTGCTTTACCTACTTTATATCTTTCATTATACAGTATGTATCTGTCAATCCAGAGACTGCATTCCATTTTTAGGAAAAGGTGCAAGGTGCTAACTTTTTAACTTGCTCTATTGTGCTACCGCCACAAGGTTTTTGATCTCTTCTATGTCTGGTTTTCATTCTGTGATGGTGATCACGTTTGTATTCCATTGTTTTAACATTTTTCTAATCTTTTTGGGGTCCTATTTTTTTTCATCCCATTGGACTTTTCAAAACCTTCCATTGCTGTTCTGCTTTATATCTTTATAGCCCAATCAGCCTAAACTCTTCACTTCAATAACACTTTCCAATTCTTTGTATATTTATTTCCTTGTTAGTTTTTAAGTTACATTCTATATTTTAGGGCTCATTCACACCTATGCTTTGAGGTAACTTTACAATCCCATTTATTGTCCTATATCCACACCACTACCATACATTGTGGTACAAAAAATACTGCAACTCTTTTTTTGGGATTATCTGCATTATATATTACAGAAATGGGGCTTAAGAAGCTGGTTCCTATCATGGCTGAAATCACTTTACTGTGGCCCATCTGCTAGTGTAAATATCTAACCCACCTTTCCACCCTTTTCTTTATTGAAAGAGGAACTCATTAGGTTTGTCCTTTTCCCTATTACTGAGTATCCTTGCCCTGGAACCCCTGGCATGTAATCAGGATGAACCCCAACATTCATGGTATTTGCTCCTGCCACCATACCTTTAAAGCTGGTCTCTTGAAAAACTTCCGGTTCCGGCGCCAAATGGAGTAGCTGCTCGCAACAGCAGCTCCCGCTGTGAGACCCACGAATGGGCATATAAAACCGGCATCCACCACCGAACGACCCCGCTTGCCCCCCACAAACGATCACACAGCCATCATGGATCGTTATCTTGACAAACCGGGGGCACGAACGGTGCAGAGGCAGCACCATTCGGAACAGGGGGAACAGGCCGCGCCACATGTTATGGCGGCCCCCACAGACATGGAGGTGAGTGCGCACACCGCTCCTACCGCAGCATCACAAGACTCCCACAACACGGAGCTTATCGCTCAAGCAGTGGCTGCACTCCTAGCCCCCACCATCTCTGATGCAATGGAAAAGGCTGTACAAATAGGGATGCAGCTGATACATAAAGAACTCAGGGATCATAAGGCTATATTGACAGAGGCTGAGCAGCGCATTTCTCACATTGAGGATGAACTTACTCAAACCCAGCACTCAGACATGGCCCAGGACAGACAAATCAGAGCGATAGTGAAAAAGCTGGAGGATCTTGAAAATAGATCTAGGAGGTCGAACCTCCATTTTATAGGGGTCCCTGAATCGCTACAGTCTCAGGCCTTATCTGCCTTCTGCACTACCAAGATACAAGAGGCCTTAGGCCTCCCAGGGCAGTGTGCGGTCGAACGCGCGCATCGCCTGGGTCCCTTATCAACAGATAGGCCGCAGCCAAGACCTATAATAGCGAAGTATTTGAACTATGCTGAGAAATCCCTAATTCTCCAAAAGTTCAGGCAACAGAAATCACTTTTAATAGACGGAGTTAAGATCCTAATATTTGCTGACTACTCAGCTGAAGTTGCAAAAAAAAGGAAAGCATTCCAGGGTGTGTGCGCTGAGCTTTTCAAACGTAATCTGAAATTTACTCTGGCGTTCCCCTCCATTCTGCGACAAAAGTCACCCTCAGGAGACCAACACGCTTTCCATAGCCCACAGGAAGCGGAAAGATTTATGCGTACGCTCCAGGGAGGTTCATATGCAGCGGCTGTAAATAGGGATCTATCCTCAGCACGCTCCCTGGAGCAAAGGAGCCCCAGGAAAGACTCCCCAAAAAGGTTCAAACAATCTGGAGTGCGCAATTCCACCTAGCAGCCGGACTGACATGGATGTAAATTGCTTTGTTAACCCTCTCTCTAGCTTCAGGGTGGACCAGCACCCAAGTTGCCCCTCTGTTACTCGCATTTGAATGCTATCAGGTGTTCTATGCTATAATAAAAATGTCATGTTGACTGATTCTTTAATCTACTGGGTCTTCAATGACCTCATATCACCCTGTTGTCATTACAGGTGGCTAAGCATCCGTGAACCCATGGATTTACTCTGTTATAATGCATATGTTTGTTAAAGTTTATTTCTCTCTTTTTTTCCTGCTAAGAGGCTAAGCTCTCTCCTCCACATGGACTTTTTTTTTCCCCCCTCCTCTGCTCTCTCCCATTAGGAGAGATTTCATTAACAAGGTTCAGGGCAGTTTTAGTGTTTCAGTAAAAACGCAATTGCCATTGCAATTTTCCCACCGTCCTATGGGTACTCATCTCAATTGGGAGCTGCATTTAAGCAGCACAACCACGTGGAAGAAAGAGAAGTTTGAGAAACTGTTATTATCTCTGTTGTATGTTTTTGTCCCCCGCTCCCCCTCCTCCCCCCTTGAGCTGCACAGGGCCATACTAATAATCTAAACTTACTGTTGCACTCCCTCCAACTACCTCCACGAGAGGACTCAAGTAGTGGACACATGGATCAGACCCACCTCGACTAAACCATCTCCCTTACACCTACCATGTAACTTCTGCTCATACCGACCAATGTCCCCACCAGTATGAGAGTGGTGACATGGAAAGTCACGGGCCTTGGCTCTCCCAACAAAAGAATAAAAGTCCTAAGACATCTCCAAAGACTTAAAACTGACATAGCACTTATACAGGAATCCCACCTAACATCCAAAGACTTATCCCGCATGAAAAAGCTTTGGGTAGGTACGGTGGTTGGGTCTGAGGGCACCAGTAAAAGAGCCGGCACTCTTATCCTAATACATAAGAATTTCCCAGGGAAGGTATTATCTTCAGTGACTGACACGCAAGGTCGCCTAGCCTCTACACACATACAGTGTGGTTCTAGCAAATTCAATATAACTAGTGTATATGCCCCCAACAGCCCTGACGCCCAATTCTTCACTGACTTCTCCACCCATATCTTGAAACTCCCTATCGGCCCACACGTGATAGGGGGGGACTTCAACGCCACCATGTCCCCACTAGACAACAAATTATCCCCTTGTCCCCTTCCAAACAAGAGCAAGCCCCAGGGCCCCACTTTACTTAACTCCACTATGAGCTCTCTCCATTTCACAGATTTATGGAGACTTCAACACCCCATAGACAGGGAGTTCTCCTTCTTCTCACCTCCACACAAAGTGCTCTCCAGAATAGACTATGTCTTCGGTACGGACGATGTGCTTCCCCTAATTCAGTCCATGGAAATACACGAAATTGCTATCTCCGACCATGCCCCAGTCTCCCTCACCTTAACAGACCCTTCTATTCACCAGGAGACTCGCCTATGGCATTTTCCCTCATACCTAGCCAAAAATTATGACTTTCTACAATTTATAACTAAAACATGGGAGAAATATTAGATGACCAATCAGATCCATCTAGACAATCCCAATCTGTCCTGGGAGGCAGGAAAGGCTTTTCTAAGAGGCAGAATTATATCCTACGCATCCTTCCATAAAAAACGTTCCCTCCAAAAATATAGAGAGGCTAGCACTAGAATCAAAACGGCCCAACATACGATGGCTGCAGCTCTCGCTCCTGGGGAGGCGTCATCTAATTAAAATGACCAGTTTTGCTAGACTCTTGTACCCTATGCAAACAATACCACTATTGTTGAAACACAAGGATGTTAAGGCCCTAAATAGCATCTTCACCCAATTTATTTGGCAAAAAAAGAGAACCCGAATTGCTCTGAAAACTCTATACCTCCCCAGGGGCGAGGGTGGTGCTAACCTACCAAATGTCCGTCTTTATAACTTAGCATGTCTGTTGAGGATTGGAATTGACTGGCTATTAAAAGCCTCTAAATACTCAAATTATAAACTGGAATCAACTATGGTCCACCCGTATTCCCTAATGGCACTTTTGCATACCCGCTGGAAATCCCTGGTATCCCCAATTCAACATAATCTACTACTAAGGGACACCTCCATTGCTTGGAGAGAAACTCGTAAGCTTTTGGCACTATCACCTTATATCTCCAGACATTTGCCTGTACAAGGCCACCCTAATTTCTCCCCAGGATTGACACAGGAAGTCTTCCACAAATGGAAAGAAAAGGGCATAGTTACTTTTGTGGACTTATGTGACCCTTTCAAAGGAACTCCGCTTCCTTTCTATAATTTAGCTCGAGACTGTGACCTGCCACAATCCCATATATTCTACCACAATCAGTGCACCAGCTTTCTCCAATCCCTTGGATCGGATGGTCCGAACATATTTAGACTTTCATTGAAAAAATGATCATCCAGCAATCTTACACAATTTCAGACATTTACAAACCCCTCCGCATGGCAGCCTGCTCAGCCTCTGCAACATTAAGGAAATCTAACTGGTCCAAAGACTTTCTAGTAGAGAACTTGGAGGATAAAATACTCGAAGGATACAATGCAGTTCTTAATCTAACCACCAACGAACAATGGAGAGAGACGCAACTGAAAATTATGCACAGAGCCTACCTCCCATACCTTCATATTAAACCTGCTCCATATGCGACCTCCTGCCCCCCGTGCCCTCAGACGCAACCCTCTCTAGCTCACAGAATCTGGTTCTGCCAACACATCTCAACCTTTTGGGACCAAGTATTGACCTTCATCCTGAACATTACCAACATGAAGCTACCTAAGGACCCCATGTTGCTTCTTTTCGGGTATTGAGACACCACATCTCTGGCTAGTCTCACCCAGGGACGGCACTCTAATCAAAAATCGTGGATACTACACACCTTGTTGGTGGCCAGAAAACTTATCCTGAAAAATTGGGTGCATCCAACCAAACCTTCACTCCTTCTTCTCCAAAAGGATATACTTGCTCTACTATATAGGGAAAGACTGACGACAGACCTTCTTCATCCTCCAGCAAGGAAGATCTTCCTCAACAAATGGCAAACCTACATGTCAATAACTTTATCACCAGCAGAATCGTCTTCACTACTCAACCAACCCCTTAGCTATTATGAGAGCCTCAAACAACTTTATGACAGGTGATAACCATCAATCGGTTTTCCACATATTAGGAATACCGAGACCTTGGTCATCTTTGGGAACATTAATAGGTCAACCATGTCATTCTTCATAGTCACTAGGTTTTATACATAACAACTATGGTAGTTCCATAATTTCATACTATCTTCATATTATTATCGACATGGGATGTTAATGAACATTTTGAATTTAAGTGACATCTTGAGATTCATCCAGCTACCGCCCATGAGTAATGGGTTAACAACACCTGGCTACCCCCTTGTCAATATGCCAGTGCAGGAACTTCCCTCATACCCTGAAGTATATGCCAATTATCGATACTACCCGAGTGGCAAAAGGGGTGAATACCTCACCCCTGCCTACAGCCCCAGTGCAGCACCCTCTCCCCCTCACCCACACATTACTTATCTCTCCCCCCCCCCACATACCTTTTATCTTACTTTTGGTATATGGTACTTTATAAACCGTTATAGTATTATTATTTTGGTTTATCTTACAAAAAAGAGGCATTGTTTTGGGAATGCATTTATTACTACACTGTATCTCTATGTTAGAAAAAGTGAAAGAGGAGCATGCGCTCCCAACTATATGCTGACAGTATCTAGTAATAGTTGATGTCTCAATAAAATTTCTTGAAAAAAAAAAAAAAAAGCTGGTCTCTTTACTGATAATTTAAGACTAACTCTGATCCAACCTATCATATTTTATCCAATTTACTGTCCACTTTACATTCTTTTTCACATCTCTAATTTGCACATTAACAAAGACAAATCAGTAGCTTTCAATATCACCTTACCTAATTCCATACTAGCCATGCTTAAGCCTTCCTTTAAATTTCATTAGGTTGATAAACAACTGGACTACCTAGGTATCCAGCTACCCCTCCCCCCCCCCCCAATATGCCAGTCTATACAAAGCAAACTATATCCCTACTGTCCGTAAGCTAAAAACTCAATTAATATCCTGTGCTCAACATTCAATTTAGTGGATGGGGAGAATACATTTAAAATGAATGTCCTCACAAAACACCTATACCTTTTCTGCACTCTCCCTATTCAAGGCCCTTCTTTTTGCAATAAAATCCTTCCAAAACCATTTCACATCCTTCATTTGGCATAATCACAAACCAAGAATTAAGAGGTGTACTATTTATATACACAGGTGTCAGGGTGGCCTGGGGTCCCACACATTCTGAAATATTATCAAGCCAACAAAATTACTCCGCTCATTTCTCTATACGTGGCCAGTGAGGTACCTCAATGGGTAGAACTGGAAGCCACCTCTTGCATGCCCTTAAATGTAAAATCATTTGGCAAGGCCCCTTCTAATGTTTGACCACAGACTATTAGTCCTCTGATGAAGCATACTTTAATGGTCTGAGATAGTCTCAAATACTCTAGCAAATTACTTTCTGCACATGTTCCTTGTTTCTTCTGATGGGTAATTCCCTTTTTCAACCTGGACTGGACTCTCTGACCACCTTTTTTGATGGATCGCACATAGTTTTACTTCAGTCTTTCCACTCTTGGAGAAGTATCATGCCACTTATGCATGACAAAGAACTTTCCACGGCACTAACAACTTTTGAACACATATCACCACACCCCTTTAATGTTTAAACTGATCTCTATAGTTTATTTTCATCTCAATCTCTTATCTTCACAACATAAGCAAGCTTATGTAGAAAAATGGGAAGAGGACTTAAAAACCAACAAATTAGAAAAAGACTGGCATAATACCTGGACAACTACTGCTAATTGCATTAAAATTATCACTATCCTTGAGAAAGCATATGAAGTCCTGACTAGGTGGACTTCACTCATATATACCCTGGTCATGTGTGTTTTTGATTCAGAGGTTACCAGACTACAGGTGATATCTTCCATATATAGTGGACACATCCAATGCTTGGTGTATAAACTGATGCACTTTGTTCTTTTGGCCTCCAAATTGACACTAGCCAGAGCATGGAAATAAAGTGTACATACAGTCAGGTCCATAAACATTGGGACATCGACACAATTCAAATCTTTTTGGCTCTATACACCACCACAATGGATTTGAAATGAAACAAACAAGATGTGCTTTAACTGCAGATTTTCTGCTTTAATTTGATGGTATCTATATCCAAATCAGGTGAACGGTGTAGGAATTACAACACTTTGTATATGTGCCTCCCACTTTTTAATGGACCAAAAGCAATCATCTCAATCTCTTATCTTCACAACATAAGCAAGCTTATGTAGAAAAATTGGAAGAGGACTTAAAAACCAACAAATTAGAAAAAGACTGGCATAATACCTGGACAACTACTGCTAATTGCATTAAAATTATCACTATCCTTGAGAAAGCATATGAAGTCCTGACTAGGTGGACTTCACTCATATATACCCTGGTCATGTGTGTTTTTGATTCAGAGGTTACCAGATTACAGGTGATATCTTCCATATATAGTGGACACATCCAATGCTTGGTGTATAAACTGATGCACTTTGTTCTTTTGGCCTCCAAATTGACACTAGCCAGAGCATGGAAATAAAGTGTACATACAGTCAGGTCCATAAACATTGGGACATCAACACAATTCAAATCTTTTTGGCTCTATGCACCACCACAATGGATTTGAAATGAAACAAACAATATGTGCTTTAACTGCAGACTTTCTGCTTTAATTTGAGGGTATTTATATCCAAATCAGGTGAACGGTGTAGGAATTACAACACTTTGTATATGTGCCTCCCACTTTTTAATGGACCAAAAGCAATGGGACAATTGTATCATGTACCTGATCCGAGGCTGAAGTGCTGAGAGAGGCTTCCCTTGCGGCTGAACGCAGAGTACCCCCTGGATGGGAACACGGAGTACTGAGCGCAAAGAAGCACGGGTCACCAGAAGCGTAGATGAAACGTGCAGGTAGATTAGAGCTGGAGCCACAGGGTGTGTCTGGAGCAGGTCTGGATGCAGGCTGCCAATCAGGAGAGGTAAGTCCGTAAGCCAGGCCAAAGGTCATTCACCGGGAATCAGGCAGGTAGAGAAGTCCAATAAACAGGCCGAGGGTCAAACACAGGAGAAACACAGGAGACAATCCGGGAAGCAAGCCAAGGGTCAACACTGGAGAGATCAGAGAAAGTCCAAGAGCCAAGCCGAGTCACAACAGGGGGAGATCAGGAATACATGAACACACAGGTCAGGAACTCAGGAGAGCTGAAGACGATCCAGCAACTAAGGAGCATACTGAGCAGTCTTT
>BLSH010205216.1:146277-170604 GCA_018402905.1 Glandirana rugosa
AAAACTATTGAAGAATGGGGGTCCGTAGTGGACCTTCCCGGAAGACCACAGTACGGTTCCCCTCTATATGAAAAAAGTTTTCTTTTTAACTCTTTCTTTCGCTTTCTATTCTTTACCTTACTTAGTCATCTGGTGGCCCATGAACAAAAGGAGGAACATTCCCAGGTGTCCCCAACGCACCAAACAACGGCGATAGCATATATCGTCTAATAGATTGCAATATCCACACAATCCCTCTGTCATTAATAAACAGGTAAGCTTGTCCAGAGAAACACAACCAACCCGTCGCAGGATAGAAACCCTGGCCCAATCTGAAGATCAGGTTGAGAAATTTCATAAAACATGGTCCCCCTGGTTCGAGTTTCGCTTCTCTGCACAATACGAGAACTTACTGTCTCAGTAGGACGCTGCCCAACCAACACAAAGAGACCTGTTCGAATGGACAAATAATTACTGTCTCCCTAACACACCTATAACGTTAGATAATCTGCTATATACGATAGCGGCAACAAACCACGCAACCCCTGTGGACCCTTACAAGGAGGAAAACAAGTACCCGGTGGTCTACTGATTCATTCCATTTCTTATCTTTCGCTTTCTTTCTCAATTTTTCTTTTGAAAAAAGTATATCTCCCCTTGGCATGACACCAGAAGGCCCTTCCAGGTGATGCCTGGGGGTAAGAAGTTATCAAAATGACAATCACAATGTCAGTTAAGTTTGTTGTAATGTTTACTCAAAAGGAAACTAGAATGTCCTTACTTATATGCTAAAGTAGACACACATCATCTGAGTCCAAATAAGACAATGAGGCACTGTGTAATTACTGGTTTTATCACTGTATTGTCCTTACATGCTTCAACAAAACTTACTTTATGTACACCTGTATTGAGATTTAATAAACTGATGAAGTCATGTGACGTGACGTGACGTGTAGGATGTGGCTGGAACTGACTTGATACCGGAAGTAGAGTGAGAGACGGAAACGCCGTTGTTTTTTATGCCTGTTCATATTATTTTAAATGTAAGCAGCCACTTTGTAGTTTAATAAATTGCCTATTGAATGCTGCTACACTATGGGAGTGTGTTTCTCTGCTTATACACATGAGGGAGAAGTGCCAGAACCATACACTGATCGCACATAACAGTGACCTGACAAGAGTGGGAGGAGGAGATTGAAGGACGCGAGTAAAAAGGGAACATCTGTTGCTGTCAGTTCCAATATAAGGCGCATTAAATGCACGATTAAGGTGAGAGTTCTGTGAGCACGGGCGTGGAGAACACTGTCACAGGAGCCTGTCTGGTGGTGCACAGAGCTGCCCACCAGATCGATTCCTGCAGCACAATTTAAGGCACGTTTGTGGACTTATTCTCAACATGAATGTTTGATACACTATATCATCTGTTGGAAGTTATTGGAACTGCTCTTTCACAACAGCATTATTTATAGCACTTTGTGAATGCACTTGAGCACTTATTGAAGCACTACGCCACCTGGTGAAAAGAAGCTCAACTTTTTTTCAAATTTTATTATTCTATTTCATTTATACTTTCATTCCTCATTGGGAGTAAAGACTTAATAGGTTATAATGCACATTGTCATTGGTTGCACCGTGGCACTTTATTCATTTATTATTTATTTTTGTCCGGCATTGTGACACTATATTTATCACTTGTATTATTATATATCATTTTCCCTACATTTGATTGTTTTTGCACTTTTTATTGATATTGTTTATTAGCACTATATAAGCACTTTATTGTTTTTGTGCTGATTGAGCGGTACCCCACTATTCTATCATCCGCGTATTAATTGTGTAATATAATAGGTAGTGCAGCAGTGGGTCCATCTATATTTACTATTTAGGTGATTTATTCACAGATAGAGGGACAGAATTTTGTGATTTTTGTTTTTGGTTTGCTGGTTTGCTTGTTGCGAGTAGCGCAGAAGCCCTCACATATTTGATAAAAAAAGAAAACCCCAAATTTGGGGTTGTCCCCAGGAAAGTAATAGATGGGAAATCTTTCAATGGGGACACTCATTCTGGTGAGCTGGGGGTCCCCAAGAAATTCCTTAAATTTGCAGAGATTTCCTCTCACTTCCTGTTTGACTATGGGACAGGAAGTGAAGGGAAATCTCTGCGATGGGACAGTGATGGCAAAAAAAAATCTGACGGTGGTTATAACCCTCCCTCACTCTATCCAAAATGAAAAAAAGTTTTGCCCATCGTTCTACTGTGTAGCAGCCTCCCCAGCACCTCCTAATTACTTACCTGAGCCCCATCTCTCTCCAATGATGTCCAAAAGTGTCTTAGCCATCCAGGACTCTCCTCCTGATTGGCTGAGACACAACAGTGGCGCCATTGGCTCCCGCTGCTGTCAATCAAAGTCAGTTAGCCAATCAGGGGAGAGAGGGGGCAGGGCCAGGGCAGGGCTCTGTGTCTGAATGGACACAGGGAGTTGTGACTTGGCTCGGGTGCCCCCATAGCAAGCTGTTTGCTGTGGGGGCACTTGACCGGAGAGAGGGGCCAGGAGCAGTGAAGAGGAACCCGAGAAGAGGAGGATCCAGGTGGCTCTATGAAAAACCAACTGGACAGAGGAGGTAAGTATAGCATGTTTGTTATTTAAAAAATGCAGTTATGGCTGCATCAGTTTTCTTTTCTTTGGCTTTTCCCCCTCTGTTTTCACCTGGTGCTCTGGCCATTAACAGGGATTACAGGGCCAGGGATTATTAAATATATTTGCAAATTTAGAACCACTAACAAACTGAAGCCACATTCCAGCTCGCACTTTATACTACAGCAAACATTTTTTTTACTTTTGGGATGAAGGTTTTGCATGAAAAAAAAGCTGATCATGGAGTGCGCATGTGCGGCGCTCTGTGATGGCCGCTTGATCACAGAGCTTAGCAACGCTCCATGACACTGGAGTCCCCAGACGAGAACTCAAAGGATTGAGTAACCCTATAAGGGGCCAGGACTCTCGCCCACACCGGCAGACCCACTCCCAGAGGGGCCAGCAGCTGATCCCCCACAGGACTGAGGATTGCCAGGACCGTACTGCAGGAAGGCCGCACCAGACAAGATGGCAACGGGTCGGGAGTGACTCCGCCGGGATGGCATACCATCAGCACCTCACAGCCGGGCCACAGAGACTCTCAGGTACCGCCACCACCCCCAACATAGACAGAGGAGATAGGAACGCTTACAGGGTCTAACCCAGGGCCCAGCCTGACACAAGGAATCTGCCACCTCACAGAATGGCCCTCCCATCCCCCAATCAAAGGACTCTATAAAGGCAGTTATCGCCACAACGAGCCCTCTCCTGAGCTGGATCTTTTTCACCACCTCACACAACCCCGCACATGCTACGGTCTCTGGATCTGATACTGGATCAAAATCTATCTTAGGATTGGTTTCCCCCTGCACCTTCACCCAACGAGCCACACTCAGTCAGGAGAACTGGTCTCTAACAAGGCCCTGCAAGATTTCTCTGCTGGCTCTGCTTAACTTTATCCCTCACTTTATCCCTCTCTTGCAACACAGCCTCCTCCTCCATTTTGGTGGTGATCTTTGGGCATTATTCTCAGCACCCCTACTTCTCCACGCCTCGACTACTACCCTCTGGACTCCACGACCTCCATACAGAGTGACTTTTTACCTCTACACCATCCACTTACATGTGGGCTAAGACTGTTAAATGCAACTTGCAGCCGCATTTCTGCTCGCCACCTGACAACTCCTCTGCCCAAGGGAAGACAATACCCACTCAAAGCCACGGCTTCACTCCACAGATGTGACCGCTTCCATAGGGTGCAGGCTCCGCCATGATACAGGAGATACTGAGAAAAGTTCTTCAGACAGCCGCACTCCAAAAATTGCCTTTTATTGGTAAAATCAAATGAAATACAAGCAGAGCATATTGGGGGACAAACCCCAGGTACAAATGCTGACGCGTTTCACGTCTATATCTGACGCTTAATCATAGCTAGAGATGGTATGATCATATCGCTGCTTAAATATGAATTCAATATCCTCTCAAACAAAGAGAGGAGGGAGGAGGGGGAAAAAGGAAAAACCAGGTGAGTGTAATTACCTCCAAATTGAAAGATCAACAACTCACTTTAGGCAGCGAATGAAATTAGCATAGAATCAATTGTGTCATCACATACAAAAAAACACAGATGTGTAACATACATAGTAAAAATTGATGTATATAAACTAATTTAACACAATTAAAATGCAAGTACAACCCAATTTTGACACAGTGATAACAAATATATTGTGCTGTTTATACTGATGGTAAAAGGGCAAAACAAGGCATCATGTGGAAACATAGAAGGAAAACCCCATGAGTTAATTAAGCCACATGAGCATGTTTAATACTGTGTAAAAGGGAAGACAAAACAACCACACAGGCATCCCCCATATAGTTCAAAGAACATCATGCAGCAAAAACTCCAAACACAAGGCATCATAATGTTCTCACCTACACTCATAATCATGATACGTGTGGAGAAGACAACCATTTAAACATATCAACAAAATGTACACTAGTACAAAAAAAACAGAATGTATGGATAAATGCTGCACGGTGTTAGACCCAAGGGGATACCATCTGCATCGAATTTCACAGTAGGAGATATGTCTAGAAACGAGTCTAGAAGGGACGTAACTCCTCTGCCCACACAATGGCGAATAGCCGACACTCATCTGAAGTAACCTTTTCAGACCTCCCTGGACCGTCCTCATGGCAACACTCCCCTCAACCCGAGCTGGTAGGGGGGCCATCGGCTCGCTAGTACAGGGGGAGCCCCTTTCGCCTGCCTCTACAGTCTCTCTCCTCAACCATACTATTGATGAAATTCTCATGTCACCCTCCTCAGCTTCGATCTCCCGCTCCACCACCCTCTAGGGTACAGTTCAGCATTCCTCACAGCATCAGCCCTCATGTTCCAGAAATTTGCAGAGCTCCTGTCACGTACCTGGCGGACGAGTCTGACTTATGCAGGGGTTCACCTCTCTTGCGGCCCTGGTTCAAGAATCCCTAATAGTGCAAACAGGGAATTCAGGAGCACAGGGGTGCACGAGGGCTGGACGGGAGCACTTGGTGGTGTGTGATGGTCCACTAGAGCTCATGCTGAGCAGAAGAGTAGTTGAGCGGTCCGGGTCGGCAACTGGCTGGCTAGGCGGTGCAAATGGAGCAGGCAGGCGGCTGGTCAGGTGCAGGCGGAGTTGGCAACGTGCGGGCAGCGAGGTACAGGTGGATCAGGCAAGATAGTAGTCGTACACAGGCTGGGGGTCAGGGCAGGCAGAAATCAGCAAAGTCTAAGGAAAGCCGGGGTCACAGGTACAGGAAAAGTCTCTCAGAGTAAGGCATGGGGTCACTGGAATGCTGTAGAACTGACAGCATCTGCTACAGGAAGCAGCTTGCTTAAATGGGCCGTTTGGCGCCACAGGCGACCAAAACCCCCAGAAGATGCTGATCCTAACATTGCCCCCCCCAAGGGGCAGCCTCCGGTTGCCCAAAATGGGTTAGCACTGATCAGTTCATTTGCATGAAGGTTTTCCTCCGGCTCCCTAGAGTTCTCTTCGGTCCGTAGCCCTTCCACTAGACCAGGAATTGAGTGCTGCCTCCTCTTTTCCTACAATCGAGGATAGTCTCCACCTCATTCTTCCTCTCCGTCCACCATGACCCGCTCTGGGGGTGCTGTACTAAGCCCTGGGAAGAGGTCCGGAACTGTTGGTTTCAGCAGATTAACGTGGAAGACCGGGTGAATATGCATACATGCAGGAAGGTTTAGCTCGTAAGCTACTCGGTTCATTTTTCTTTTGATAGGAAATGGTCCTATATATCTGGGGCCCAGTTTTTTAGAGGGGCAGGAGAGTCTCAGGTTCTTGGTGGACAGCCAGACCCGTTGACCAACTTGCAATTCCAGTTCCCCCCGTCTCCCTCTGTCAAAGTTCCTTTTACTGGTGGCCTGGGTTTGGGCGAGGGTCTCCTGCAGGAGCTTGCTGTTCCTTTCCAAAAACTGAGTCATGTCCTGCACAGCAGGTACGGGGCTCTCTGAGGCCAAGTCAGGCAGAAAGGTAGGGTGGTAGCCGAGATTCGCCCAGAAAGGGGAATGCTTGGTAGCAGAATGGACAGAGTTATTGTAGGTGAACTCAGCTACGGGTAGGAGGGAGACCCAGTCATCCTGAGCGTAGGAGGAGTAGCACCGCAAGTATTGTTCTAGGGTCTGGTTGGTCCTCTCTGTCTGCCCATTGGACTGGGGGTGGTAGGCCGAGGAGAAGGCCAACTCGATACCCAAAGTAGCGCACAGAGACTTCCAGAAGGGGGAAGTGAATTGCACTCCCCGGTCCAACACGATGTTGGTTGGAATTCCATGTAAGCAGACCACCTCCTTTATGAAAGCTTTTGCGGTTTATGTAGCTGAAGGGGTGACCTTCATTGGTACAAAATGTGCCATTTTTGTAAAAGGTCCATAACCACCATAATTGTATTGCATCCTGCAATCCATAGCGATCCGGGACCATGGTCGTTCCGGGAATTGGTAGCGGGTTAAGTAGTCCCCAGGCCTTAGATTTCTCCGTCTTATTCCTATTCCAAACAGGACAGGTGGCCACGTAACTCTGGCAATCCTCTTTCAGCCAAGGCCACCAGAATGACCAGGAAAGTAGCTCTGTTGTCTTATAACCACCAAAATGCCCAGCCATCTTGGTGTCATGGCAGAGTCCAAGGACTACTGAGCGGAGTTCCTGGGGGACGTACGGCCTGTTTTCCCACCACCATAATCCCTCTCTTAGTGTACATCTAGGATCTGGTGGTTCGCTAGGGCCGATACAGGATTTCTGGATTCGGGTCAAAAGGTCTTCCTGGGTAAGCAGGAAACTGTGAGCAGGAAGGATGGTATCTGGGGGGGAAATGTCCTCTGGGACATGGAACATCCTTGACAGAGCGTCCGGCTTTACATTCTTTGCCCCGGGCCTGTAGGTGATGTGAATCTGGAAACGACTGAAGAACAGTGCCCACCCTGCCTGTCGGGGTTACAACCTTTTAGCTGTCTGTAGGTACTCAAGGTTTTTATGGTCAGTAAAAACCAATACCGGGTGTGCCGCCCCTTCCAGGAGGTACCGCCATTCCTCCAAAGCCAACTTGATTGCCAGCAATTCCCTGTCACCGACATCATTGTTTCTTTCCGGCGGAGATAATTTCCTGGAAAAGAAGGCAATGGGATGGAGTGGAGCCTTTGGGCCTCGCTTATGTGAGAGGACGGCTCCCATTGCCATTTCAGAAGCATCTACTTCCAAGATATATGGTAGAGCGGGATCGGGGTTTTTGAGGATGGGAGCGGATGTAAATAGCTCCTTGAGCCGGGAGAAGGCGTCTTGAGCCTCAGGAGTCCAGCAGAACCTTGAGTCCTTCTTAGTAAGTTGGGTTATTGGGGCGATGACTGCAGAGAACCCCTTAATACATTTCCTATAAAAGTTTGCAAACCCAACAAATTGCTGGACTCCCTTCCTATCGACTGGGATGGGCTACTCCAGGATGGCCAAGACCTTTTGGGGATCCATGGTAACTCCAGCCATCGAAAGATTAAAACCCCAGGAAGGAAATACTAGCACATTCGAAGGCACATTTTTCCGCCTTGGCATAGAGGCCATGCAGCCGGAGACAGGCGAGCACACTCTTGACATGCCTCCGATGCTATTCCAGAGAGGGAGAGAAAATTAAGATGTTGTCCAGATATACGACTAGGAACTGATCCAAAAAGTCCCGGAAGATGTTGTTCACTAGATGCTGGAAAGTCGCTGGGGCGTTACACAACCCGAGGGACATGACAAGGTATTCATAATGTCCGAACCGCATCCGGAAGGCGGTCTTCCACTCATTCCCTTCATGGATGCGGATGAGATTGTAAGACCCGCGTAAGTCAAGCTTAGTGAAGACAGTTGCAGTATCTAGCCTCTGGAAGAGCTCTGAGACCAGGGGCAATGGATACCGTTTTTTTATAGTGATCATATTGAGCTCACGATAGTCAATACAGGGCCGGAGGGAATGGTCCTTCTATTCTACGAAGAAGATTCTTGCTCCGGCCAGTGAAGAGGATGGCCGGATGAAGCCCTTCTTCAGGTTTTTGTCCAAGTAGGTTTTAAGGGTGGCTAATTCCACTTCAGACAGGGGAAATATCCAACCGAACGGAACCTCTGCTCCCGGTAGGATGTCAATCGGACAATCGTAGGACCGATGCGGAGGGAGGATGTCAGCCCCCTTCTTACTGAAGACGTCCAGGTACTCATGGTAGGGTGCGGGAACAACTACATGGGATTCTGGATCAACGTCTAAATCCAGGCTGAGCACGGCTGAGGAGTTCTCTGGCCGCTGAGACAGGCAGTGCTGGGAGCAGTAGGAGGAGGAGAATGCCACTTTGCCCGTTGCCCAGTCAATCTGGGGATTGTGAGTCCGGAGCCAGGGGAGGCCCAAAATATTTGGGTACAGAGGGGACGCAAAGGCATCCAGCAGCAGAAACTCAGCGTGTCTCCCTTCTGCGGTGGTGAACACGGGGGTGGTCTCCTGGGGGACCGTGCCCGATTTGATGTTCGACCCATCAGCTAGCCGGACGACCATGGGGTGTTCTTTAGGTCGGAGCGGGATCTGGTGATGCGCTGCAAAGGCAAGGTCCACGAAGCAGCTACATGCGCCTGAATCAAGGATAGCCTGCACCGGGATGGTCCCAAAGGGGAGCTGGAGGGAGACTGGAAGCACCAGGTGGGCCTTGTCGCTAGGCAAGTACATCAGGCCATCTGCGGAGTTGGTGGTGCCTTTACCAGCCTTGGTGGGGCACTTCCTTATCAGATGCCTGGGACCCCCACAATATAGGCACAAGTTCTGGGACATGCATCTCAGGCATTCGTAGGGTGTAAGAAGCGGGCGTGGAAGCCCAGTTTGCATGGGTTCTGATTGGTCCGGAGAGGGGGCAGCTGGGCTTGGGACCGGGTAGCTGGGGACTCCGGGTGGTGTCATGTCGGACGGCCTGGCCTGGCGGATCTCTCGGCCGTGTGTTCCCGCAGACGGCAATCAATCTGGATGGCCAGATTGACCAGGGCGTTGAGGGTGTGCTGGACCCCGACGTGAGCCAGCTCATCCTTGAGCGGGCTGCTTCTGCTGTGGAAGCCTGGTAGGGGTCTTCATACAGTTGGGCCATTGCCTGGAAGAACCGGTTCAGTCTGGTGTTCTCTGGGGCTTTCCGCTCCAGGAGGCAGTGGGCCCAGGCTTGAGGACCTTCCCGAAGGAGAGAGACCACAAACCCCACTTTAGTGGCTTCCAGTGAGAAAGTCCAGGGCTGAAGTGCAAAATACAGGTCACAAGAGTTGCAGAAAGGCCTGGAACTTCCTGTGGTCTCCTGAAAAGCATTCAGGCATGGGCACCTGAGGTTCATTCGCAGTGTGACCACGGTGCGGGTATCCGGAGAGCCCGAACCGGTGGATATTGAAGTAGCAAGTCCCTGTATTCTTTCTTCCAGACGGGTGTAATCATCCTGAAGGGTCTGATTGGCTCGGGTGAGCCCTGCAAGGTGCACGCAGAGCTCGTCCATGGGAGAGGTCCCCTGCGCAGACTCGGGCATGGCTGTCGGTTGCTGTCACATACCTGGCGGACAAGTCTGACTTATGCAGGGGTTCACCTCTCTTGTGGCCCTGGTTCGAGAATCCCTAATAGTGCAAACCGGGAGTTCAGGAGCACAGGGGGGCACGAGGGCTGGACGGGATCACTTGGCGGTGCGTGATAGTCCACTAGAGCTCATGCTGTCAGAAGAGTAGTCGTGCGGTCCGGGTCGGCAACTGGCTAGCTAACCGGTGCAAATGGAGCAGGGAGGCGGGTGATCAGGTGCAGGCGGGGTCGGCAATGTGCGGACAGCAAGGTACAGGTGAATCAGGCAAGAGAGTAATCATAGACAGGCCCGAGGTCAGGGCAGGCAGAAATCAGCAAAGTCCAAGGAAAGCCGGGGTCACAGGTACAGAAAAAGTCTCTCAGAGTAAGGCACGGGGTCACTGGAATGCTGTAGAACTGACAGCATCTGCTACAGGGAGCCGTTTGCTTAAATGGGCAGGGCGCGTGTGAATGCTCACAGGCGGCCAAAACGGCCAGAAAATGCTGATCCTAACAGCTCCTGGATAAGGGCCTTGCCCAAACTGCGACAAAGATCACCTCTGAGATCAAATCGGACTTACAAATGCTTACAAATGCTGGGATCTTGCATTGATAACGTGGAGAATAAAATGGATGCCGCTGTCACTATGGTGAATCAGAACTCGGCCCTGATCCAGGAAATGCACAACCGTCTGAAAGGAGCATTGGCTTAAATTAATGAACTGGAGAATAGGTCGAGGAGACTTAACTTCAGGGTCAGGGGCCTACCAGAGAGCATCACAGATGTTCCAGATGCTGTCCACTCCCTGATCAAAACCCTTATCCCAGACATCCGCCCACACAAAATGGAACTGGACTGGGACCACAGGGCGCTTGGGCCCCCCCTGTTCGGATGGCCCACTGGACATTGTGGTGGAACCCCACTACTACAGTACCAAGAAAGAAGTGATGAAAAGAGCTCAGGCTACCCCCCAAATTCAAGTCATGGGCCACACAGTACAAATGTTTGTGGACATCTGCCCTTTTACCATCCAAAAATGCAGATCCCTCAAACCTCTCCTTACAGTAATGTCCCAGAAGGACATTAAATATTGGTGGCAATTCCCATTTGGATTAAAATTTGACTTCCACTACAAGTCATACAGATTCTCCACTCTTCAGGAAGGGGGGTCCCTCTTACAACAACTGGGAATCATCTCCAAAGATCCACCTTTGCCGATGCAAAACATCCTCATCCAGCTTGTCCAAGAGACCACCCCCTTCTAGTCCACTCCTCACCTCTGGCAGAAACCCAGGTCTAAGAAGGTCAAGGAAGGCACCCCTTCATGAGAAGGATCTAACAAATCTTTTTTCCCCTCATATCCGATACTGGAGTTTGGTTCTCATGGACCTCTGTTTTGTCCCATCTGCTCGTTCACTGGACTCTTTTGACTTTACGTAAATTGTTCATCCCTCTAGTCTCATTGTCTTACTAGGTTATCAACCTCATTTTGGACCATTAGCAGGACCTTAACCTATGCTGACCTAGCTTGGCCTCTATACTCCTTTACTTCTGATCAATATTCGGTCAGGGATACAGTTTTGCTGATGGGGGGCCAATCTCAAGGTCTTCGCTACTGCTCAGTCAGACATTTCACTGTTTTCTTTGTTTCTACCAACTCTAGGACTCCTAATCACCTATTAAGGTATCAGTTGTTACCGCAGGTTCCTCATGTTAGCTGATCTACTGTCAGCTCTAGTTTTATATTTAATAGGGGACGCGGTGCATGGAGCGGCGGTCATGCACCCACCCCCTGCTCTTGGAGAATGGCCATAATATTTCTCCAGAACAGGGTGCTCCCACTTTTTGTGGGCTCCACAATGTTTGTTGGATGGAGTATGTCTCCCATACTCCCTCCTAGTATTTCTCTTTTTGTACCTCAACTCTCTGTTTACCTATGGTTTTCTCTTTTCCCTAGACTTTACCCTTTTTCTTTGGTGACAGAGCTGGACCCATCACTCCCATGGCCCCTTGGCAGCCTTACCAGACTCAACCCACCTGCGTGGTTCCCATGCCTTCTTAATGGATTTCAGGTAGGTGATCGGGGATTGCCGCGTACACTCCTCTTTCTGATCCATGGCTGACCCATCCACATCCAGGATTCCTCTCCGTATAGCCTCGCACAATATCCAGGGTCTTAATTCCCCCATGAAATGTAAAAAGACGTTTCAGCAGTTTGCTGCCCAAAATATAGACATTGTCTTTGTACAGGAAACCCACTTCCCAAAATCATTCTCCCCCCCTTTTATTCACCGCATGCTCCCCACATACTACGTAGCCAGTTCAGACAACAAGACGAAAGGGGTTAGAATCTTCTTCTCACGTAATGTCCACTTTTCTTGCTTGACCGAATTGAAAGACCCAGAGGGTAGATATCTGCTACTTAAAGGACATTTAGATAACCAGCTCTATACGCTCATATCCTATTATACCCCGAACAAAGGTCGGGCGAAATTCTTTGATTCCCTTTTCCGAATCCCCAATCCCCTAGAGCAGTGGTTCTCAACTTCTGTCCTCAGGACCCACCAACAGGCCAGATTTTAAGTATTACCTTGGGGAGATGCAGACTAGAATACTGCAATCACTGAGCAGTAAATGATATCACCTGTGATGCATTTCAGTTATCCTGCAAACCTGGCCTGTTAGTGTGTCCCGAGGACAGGAGTTGAGAACCACTGCCCTAGAGGAAGGCATAGTCATATATAGTGGCGACTCAAATGCGGCTTTCAATGTGGGTTTGGACAAGACTCACCCCCCCCCCCAGGCCGGAACCAGATTCGTCCCTCAAGGCAGAGTCTCAAAGTAGCCAGACAGATATTAAACCAGGGCTTGGTAGATGTTTGGAGAGAAATGAACCCCACATCTAGGGATTATACACACTTTTCAAGGCCTCATAACACTTTTGCCAGAATTGACCATTTTTTCATGTGCACTTATCAAATACCTCTGGTTTTCAAATCTCTTATCAGGGACTCTGCCTTGTCGGACCACTCTGCCCTTATTTTGGTTTTAAATAGAGTGTATGCCTTGCACAAGGGTTTCAACTGGAGGCTGAATGCCTCCATTCTTAGCAACCCAGAACATGTTACAGAAATTAATACAGCAATTCAGGAATATTTTCTGCTAATCGACATGGACGGCATCTCCCCATCCCCCTTTTGGGCAGTCCATAAATCCACAATCAGAGGGAAGTTGACTCAACTAGCTTCCAGGATCCGCAAAGCCAGAATGGTAAACATTGAAATCCTAGAGAAGGACTTTCTAAGGGCTAGCAAACGTCATAAAGACGCCCCCTCCCCCTCCTCCCTTGCCATCTTAGAGGCAGCCCGTACTAACTTAAATCTAGCTCTCACGGCATCCACAGAGAAACACCTTAGATGGGAAGGAGGTCGCTTCTATTTGAGGAGAGATAAAATAGGCTCAATGTTAGCACCCAGACTTGCTCCCAAACTGAAAGTCCTCTCTCTACCCAAAATCAAGATGCCTGACGGCTCTATCTCTCAAAATCCTCAAAAAATCCTGGAAGCATTCCAAGTCTTCTATAAAAAGACTCTGGAGTTAGGGAATCTCCATCAGCTCACCACCTAAAAAAGCTCTTGCACTCTCTTCCAATTCCCACGATCCAAAAACAACATAGGGACGACCTGGAGGAACCTATCTCCCCAGAAGAAATTATTCAAGTCATTAAATCCTTAAAGAATGGCTCAGCCCCTGGCCCTGATGGTTTTGCTGTCCCTTACTACAAACATTTTGCAAGCACCCTAGCTCCCTACATGGCCCAATTCTTTAACCACCTACGCTCTGGAGAACCACTAAACACTGATCTGAACTCAGCCTTCATCACCATCATACCCAAACCTGACAGGGAACCCAGTGCTGTTGAGAATTACCGACGCATATCTCTCATTAATAATGATCTAAAAATGTTGACAAAAAATTTAGCAAACCAGATCTCTAACTTTATAGGTCAGTATATTCGCAGGGACCAAGTAGGCTTTATACCAGGGAGGCAGGGCCCACACCAGATCAGGAGAGTGATTGACATCACGTCACTCCTGAGATCGGGTTGGGATAATGGCACACGGCAGGAGGGGTTCCTTCTCTCACTAGACATGACAAAGGTCTTTGATACAGTATCCTGGTCCTGCCTTTTCCCTGTCCTACAGCACTGGGGTTTTGGTCGGGCCTTCTTAAATATAATAAAAGCCCTTTACTCCAACCAGGAAGCTAAAATTAAACTACAAGGCTACCATTCCTCTCCCTTTCCGGTGAGGTCTGGTAAACAGCAGGGATGCCCTCTCTCCCCACTGATTTTTACCCTGGTTATTGAAGTCCTGGCAATCGCTCTCAGATCCAACCGGACATCCAGGGGGTCAAATGTGGCACACAAACCCATAAATGTGCTTTAAATGCTGATGACATCATGCATTTTGCCATGAAACCCCTAGTATCCCTTCCAAATATATGCAAGACCCTGGACGAGTTCGGCAAGATCTTGGGGTTACACGTAAATTACTCTAAATCCCTGGCCCTAAATATAACTTTGCCTGCTCATCTGGCCAGCTCCCTAAAAAACAACTTCCGATTTGGATGGGTTGATAAAATTCTCCCTTACTTAGGGGCTAGCATCACGCCTTCCATAACTGACTTTTATGCAGCAAACTACCCCCCCTATGTTTCATCAATTGGGTCATGACTTACAGACATGGGACAAGTTAGGGCTCTCATGGCTGGGAAGGGTCAATTCTATTAAAATGAACCTGCATCCACACGGTTACGGGTGTCTCCCTACAGAAGGACCCCACACTCCTCCTTTTCGGCTATTGGGATGTGACACAGCACCCTTCCCACCTGGAAAACACAACCTGGATCCTCACCTAACTCCTGATAGCCAGAAGAGCCATACTAAAAAATTGGCTCTCTTCCTCTCCTCCCTCGGTAAACCAGGTCAAAAAAGACCTGCTTGCGCTTTACTCCAAAGAAAGAGTTATAACAGACTTCAACCTCCCTAAGGCTGCCAGTATTTTCCAACGAAAATGGGAACAGTTCGAAACTCACATGTTGCCCAAAAATGGGACCACGCCCCAAAAGACTACCTTTAACTATGTCTTGGACGTCACGTAATAACACACCTAAGTTGATGCAAGTGGAACCAATTCTCCCTCCCATTAGATCTGGAACGGCCCGTTCAAGTTTCTCCTTTCTTCTTTTCCTGCATATGGACTATCTAACAAACGCAACGGCACTCCTGTCAGAACCTGCCCATGACTACATGCACTTTGCTCTGTCGGGAATAGTCTCCCCCCACCCCCACCCTCCCCCTCAATTGCTAATGATCCATCTGGCTGTCCCTGTAACTGACTGTTTTTGGTTTCTGGTACCATGCCATAATGTCATTTCTTTTTTTTCTATTATTTACTCGTTGTATGACTCTGTAAAAATTGCCAAATCACTCTGAGTTGTTATAACAACTCTGAGTTTCACTATATCTTGTTCTATATGTAATTCTTTCTCAATAAATTCTCATGAAAAAAAAAAAAAAAAATGAACCTGCTTCTGAAGCTCCTATACCTCTTTCGTTCACTCCCTATTCCGATCCCCAGAGACCCTTTCAAACAATTTCAAGCTAAAATCATACGCTTCATCTGGGGAAACAAAGACCATAGACTAAACAAAGGAACCCTGTTCTGGACCAGGGATCAGGGAGGCTTGAGTCTCCCAAACTTACTCTGGTACTATCAAGCCGCCCAACTCTCACAACTCTCGATCATATACTTTAAAAGACAAGCAATCCCTAAACACACTATTGACTTTCTGCTATGGTGCCCCCCCAAAGCGAGACCACCCGTCCTGGCCCCTACTCTATCTCACTCCCTGGTACTTTGGGACAACATCAAAAATAATGCCTCCCTGACCTCCTTCTGGAGGCCACTTTCCCACCTATTCCATAATCCCTCTTTCCCCCCTGGGATGGACATTTTGGCTTTCTGTTGGTGGCTAGACAAAGGCCTGTACAGGATTGGTCACTTTGTCAATCCCAGGGACCCCCTCTCTGTAGCACACTGAGTGACTAAAATAGACATGCCTATGTCAGAAAGATTCAGGCTTTACCAAATTTCTCACTTCATCAAATCACTTTGGACAGACAAATCCACCCCTCTTTCATTAACGTACGAAGCCTGGTCCGATCAAGCCATGGAGCAGAAGGGAGGCATATCGATGATTTATCGATCACTAGCCTCCTCCTTTGGAAAAGCCTGATATATGAGAGACCGAGAAACAGCTGGGGTCGGAGTGAGCTTGGATGTCTGGCATAGGGCCTTCTCTGCGTCCTATAAGGGCATACTCAACATAACTCTGGTGGAGGCAAATTTGAAGGTCCTGACAAGCTGGTACCTAGTCCCCTACAGACTTGCCAGGCTCTACCCCACCTCCTCCCCCCTATGCTTTCGTAATTGTGGTCTTACAGGAACTATGCTGCACACTTGGTGGGAATGCCCCAGGATCAGGAGTCTTTGGAACAAAGTACTTCATCTACTTAGGAAAATTATGGGATTTTTGATTCCAAAGACCCCGCAAATTGCCCTTCTAAATTTATTGGGTCCATAATTTCAGGAATTGACTAGACGTCTCTTTGCCTTTGTCCTAACCGGCACCAAATTATCAATTGCTAGGGCTTGGAAACGTCCCAATGTCTCCTTTAACCCAGTCAAAAGGAAAATTGCCTGGATCATGATACAAGAAAAGATGGCTACCATCCTCATGGACATGGTGGAGGGACATGATGCAATCAGGGAACCCTAGCTTACACATGTTTCTCATACTGTACATAGCTCCTCACTCTCCAGTAAAGGTTTGCTTTTACAGGTGATGTACCTAGTAACTGTCACCGGCTTTTCTCTCCTTCCTATCCCTCCTTGGTCCTACCTTCCTCCCTTTCCTTTCTTCCTACAGGCTATCTTTTTCCCCCTTCCTCCTCTTCTTATTTCGGTCTATGCTCCCTCTTTGGTTTCAGTACTTGTTTGAATTCTAAGGTTATTAGTCATTTTTAGTATCACTACTACACAGTCTCTGCTGATTTTATCTTCCGCCCTCATCGGAACAGAGATTGAGAGGGCATATCGCCTTCCTAGGGTATCCTCTTCAGGCTTGGGGATCCTCTCCCCTCTGGCCATAGTCTTTGAGTTTGCATCCTGCCTCTAATATAAGGACAACCATGAACTATTCCATCCCCATCATCAGCTGGACTTATATGGAACCTGAGATGGATGGTTTACCTAGATGGGCCCCTTAACACCTTAAGATAGATAATTCTCAGAGCAATTTTGTTCCCATTTGGGGTGCTGTGGGGGGAGGAGAAATGCTTCCTTCCCTTTGCGCGTCCCCTTCTTCTTCCCTCCGGGAGCAATCCCAAGACGGGCAGGTTGGACGGAAGATTTGGTATTCATGAATGTGTATGTTTCTCTCTGTTACTGATACATTTGACCTGAATTTTCTTTCTTATTTTCTTTGCAATGTACTGTCATACTCATGATGTTTAAACTCAATAAAAATGTATTGAAAATAAAAAAGCTGATCATTTTAAAGGATAAGTTCACTTTTTAAAAAAAAATAATAAATGCACATTTTTTTGCAGGTAAAAAATGTGCATTTATTATTTTTTGTTGCAGGAGCCTGTATCGCAGTGATCAGTAGATGCCATGCAGGTCTCTTGTAGGTCTGTCAGTGTTTTGGCTTGCTCATACCTTGTACAAGGAAGCCTATACATTCTGACTGGAAGACTCAATGAACTATGACAGCATTCACAGTGCCATGGTAGTTCATTGAAAACTACAAGCCGACAGCCGCAAAGGCTGCCGGACCTTGTCATTTTCCATTCACAGAGAACTGTGAATGAGTGACGCGGCCAGGTGGGGTAAATTGTGGCAGCAGACACAGGGAGAAGATCCGTGGGAGGTGGTGCATTCATAACATGTTACATGTTACACCCTGAATATGGGTGTAACATGTTATGAAAGATGAACTTATCCTTTAACCACTTGCTGACCAGCCGCCGTCATTATACGGCTGCAGGTCGGCACGTTACCTTATGGTGGCGCTTTAAGTGGCTATAGCAGGCACACGCGCACCCCGCACAGCGAGGAAGCTGATGCACATGGCCGGCGGCCGCAATGTTCGTCGGCCACCTGCGATCGTGGGAACGAGAGGGAAGTAGAGAGAGATCTGCTGTTCCCAGTAATTGGGAAGAGCTTTCTCTCTCTACTCCCAGTCAACATAATCCCCAAACAGTTTGAAACATCGCAGAGGGAACACATTTAATCCTTTGATCGTGCCCTAGTGTTAAACCCTTCCCTGCCAGTGACATTTATACAGAAATCAGTGTATTTTTATAGCACTGATCGTTGTATAAATGTCAATGGTCCCAAAAAAGTGTAAAAAGTGTCCGATCTGTCCGCCGCAATGTCACAGTCCCACTAAAAAACCGCTGATCACCACCATTGCTAGTAAAAAAAATTAATAATAAAAATGCCATAAAAATGCAATAAATCTGTCCCCTATTTTTGTAGATGCTATAACTTTTGCACATATATATTTACATATAGTTACATAGTTAGTCAGGTTAAAAAAAGACACAAGTGTTGGGGGGCGTGGCGTCCGAGCTCCGAGATGGCCGCTTAGCCTCAGAGCTCCGCCAGACCGACAGGGGAAAAGCCAGCAAGGGAGCTTCGCAGCTACCCCCCCGACGCAGCCACGAGTCAGCCCAAGCCCTGCGGAACACCAGGAATGCCGAGGCGGAGGAGAGAACAACCTGCCCAGCCCGGGAAGCTGACTAATTTCTTTCCCGCGGCGCAGGGGAGGCCTCGGCAATATGGCGGAGGCGCTCCCGCGGTGGGAAGAAACGTGCAGGCCGCAGCCTTGCACCCAGAGATCCCTCACCCGGATAACGATCGGGAGAATCCAAGGTCCTTGCCGACCAGCGGTGCCTCATCGGGAGCATCCACCCCCACCATCAGAAGCCTGGCGAAGGTGAGACCTAGGAGAGCTTCCCCGGGAGGAATCCAAGGAGATGCCACCATGGAGGTGAGCGTATCACAGGCCAACACGAGGCCGCCAACGAACGACGCCTTTGCTGACATAACCACCACAGGACAACCAGTGCCAGACACAGTTTTAAAAGACATGCTTATGACACTCAGAGCGTCCCTACACCAAGACATGTTAAGCACAGTTAAACAGTGCCAGGAAGAAGTATACAAACTTGCAGATAGGATTGACTATGTTGAGAGGGCAATGGGGGACTACTCCAGTGCTTATAACACTATGGTAGACACACACCGCGCACATGGAGAAGAAATCCTATGGCTCAAGGACAAGCTTGCCGATTTAGAGGACCGGACCAGAAGAAATTTAAAAATCAGGGGTGTCCCAGAATCAGTCACTTCAGCACAGCTGCCTCAATATATTCAAACTATGTTTGCATCCCTTGCACCCAATCTTTCAGTCCTTGACTTCATAGTGGACAGGGTGCATAGGGTACCCAAACCTTCGTTCCTACCAGCAGAAACTCCTAGAGACATTGTGCTGAGATTACATTTCTACAGATCTAAAGAAATTATACTGCAAAGCTTCAGGGACCCCGATCAATGCCCAGCACTGTACACTTCCCTCCAAATCCTACCCGACCTCTCTAGACATACTCTACAACGCAGAAGGAACCTATCCACCATCACAAAGGCATTGCAAAACCACCGCATTCCACACAAATGGAAATACCCGGCAACACTAATAATAACCCGCAATGGCACTGATAAAGCAGTAACATCTCTAGAAGAAAGCATTGCAGCCCTGACACACTGGGGCATTATTCCAGAACCCCACTCAGACCCTCCACTAGCTGACAAGCCTCCCTATGTACAAACAGACTGGCAGGTGGTGTCCCGCAAACGCTCCTCCAAAAACAGCTCAATCAAAGAAACTAATCGCCTGACACCACCAGCCACCCTTCATCCCCCTGATACGGTCACTTGAGGTTGCTATCCTAACCCCCGCTATTCTACTAGAATATGGCAACATATTCACAGCTCTGGGGTTATACCCCAACCCTAATCTGTTCGCTCTGTTTTAGTTTATACCGTTTTCTTTCAACTGTTTTTTTCTATATTTCTATGGTACACAGATGTGAAGAAGGATCCACTAGAGAACTGGTTCAAAACAAAAAGGGAAATCACCTCCGCCTGGCGCAAAAGTATGAACTTGGGGCCACCCTCAATGCTCCTCATACGCTAAGAAGGAACCCAGAACTCCAAACATCAAACGCAGTAAGTGTGCACCACCCACCTACACTCCTCTGCTAACTTACAATGACTATTAAATGCATGTCTCTTAATGCCAAATGGCTGAACCACCCAGCCAAAAGGTACACTATGTGGAAAGAAGTTTTAAAAAAATCACATAGACATTCTCTGTGTCCAGGAGACTCATTTTTGCACCACCAGGATGCCCAGATGCTCCCACAAGCAATTTCCGCATGTGTACCTCTCGAATAACCCAAGCAAGAAAACCAGGGGAGTATTAATAGCGATCAGGGACACTGTCACATTTCACCTCAAAGACTCTTCCATAGATGAAGGAGGTCGTTTCATCATTCTATGCTGTGACATCAACTCCAAACCTTATACCTTAGTAGGAATTTATGCTCCCAATACACATCAAATTAGATTCTTGAAGAAACTGTTGAAACAAGTAACCGAAAGGAAGTACAGTAACCTGTTGATATGCGGAAACTTTAACTCAGTAACTGATCCACAACTTGATATCTCTGTAATTAACACTAAACATAGACCCTCTCTGGGGAAGCTTTTACAAACCGAGGAGCTGTACGATGTCTGGAGGTGTCAGCATGCTAATGAAAAGGATTTCACTTTCTTTTCCTCCAGACACCGTACATACTCCTGGATAGACATGTTTGTTACAGATAAATGGTTATTGCAAAATGTCTCGGAATCATCTGTCCACAATATAACGTGGTCAGATCATGCCACAGTGACTATAACTATGTTAGACAGAGGTGCCTCACGAACAACCCCCATCTGGCGTTGCAACACCAAAATACTCCAAGACCCTGAATCATCCAAGGTAATCTCCCGGCATATCACAGAATTTTTTGAAAACAACAATGACTCGGTAAGCAACCCATTTGTCCTGTGGAATGCCCACAAGGCATACTTAAGAGGGATCTTGATTCAACAAGGGGCTAAAATTAAGAGAAGATATAATTCCCTTCTAGATAAGCTACTAACCAACATCCATGATTTGGAAACCCAACATAAGATCAACCCCTCTCTTCCTCTCTGCAAAAACTCAGGGAGGAACTGAGACTACTCCTCATGCAGTCGTACGACAAATATACAAAGCAGCTAAAAGCTAATTTTTACGCAAATTCTAACAGAGCTGGAAAACTGCTAGCCCGCAGGGTAAAAGCGATCCAGACCAAAACAAAGATCCACTATCTGATACACCCTACTACCCACAGCAAAATCACAAACCCACAAAAAATTGCAAACCAATTTGCGGAATTCTATGGAGGCCTGTATAACCTCAAGGACGACCCTTGTACTATGCAACCCTCCATAGAATCGATTCAGAAATTCCTTGACACACTTAGCCTACCAAAACTTTCCGAAATACAACTCCAAAAGCCTTAACGCACCATTCACTACTTATGAAATCCAAAAAGTCATAGCATCCCTACCGAATGGGAAGTCACCGGGTCCAGACGGACTCCAAAATGAATTCTATAAAATTTTCCACACTTTGATTACCCCGAGCCTCTCCTCGATTTTTTCATTCGCTGTTAAAACTTCTTAATTTCCCCCAGAAATGTTAAAGGCATACGTAGTAACCCTCCCCAAACCAGGAAAAGACCCAACTACCCCTGCAAACTTCAGGCCGATCTCACTTCTCAATTCGGACATAAAGATCTATGCAAAATGAATTGCTAATCACCTAACAACTGTGATACCGGACCTTATAGCAACCGACCAGATGGGGTTTGTTCGGGGAAGACAACCCTCGGACGCCACAAGGCGCATTCTAAATGTATTACACCATGCGGGAAGACACCAAGCGCCTTCTCTGCTTCTCTCTATAGATGCAGAGAGGGCGTTCGACAGAGTGGAATGGGGATACATGTCACAGGTATTAAGCAAATTTGGTTTCCAAGGACCCATCAAAGAGGCGATTTTAGCCCTATACTCTAATCCTAATGCACAGGTATATACCTCAGGACTACTATCAAGAGTTTTTAACATCTCTAACGGCACAAGACAGGGTTGCCCCCTATCCCCATATATCTTCAACCTGGCTATAGAGCCTCTGGCAGAGGCCATAAGATCTAGCCCAAATATATCAGGATTCCAACTCAAAGGAAAAAACCATGTCACAAACCTGTTTGCCGATGACGTGATTTTACTATTGACAAATCCTTCTAAGTCCTTACCCCATGCCCATACGATACTGGTAACATTTAGCGCTATATCCTACTATAGAGTTAATTACACAAAGTCCCTCATTTTTGACATAAACACCCCACCCGATGTGAAACGTCAACTGCAGGACTATCTCCCGTACACGTGGAGTCCCAATGGTATACCCTATCTGGGAATCACGTTAACAGCTTCTACAGCCTCCCTAGTACATGCAAACTACGCTCCACTGATCAAACAAACCCAATCTCTCCTTACACAAATGGCGCAAAAAGAGCTAACATGGACTGGACGATCCCCAGCCTTTAAAATTATAGTCTTACCCCAACTCCTCTACTACTTCAGAGTCCTTCCAATTGTTGTCCCACAAAAATATATGAAACAACTAGAAGGAATCCTGAACAAATTCATATGGAATAATAAGAGACCCAGATGCGCACGAACTAACTTAATAAGACATAGATCGGTAGGAGGTATGGGGTTGGTGGACATTCAGGACTATCACCAAGCAGCCATATTAGATCAACTAAAATATTGGTTCAGCCCCATTAACCAACCCTTATGGACAGACATAGAAACTTCTCTAGCACCTATGAAGGACTTAAGGTCCCTACTACTACTAGATAATTGGGGAAAATGGGATACCAGTTCCCTATCCCCCACTATAGCCGCCTCCGTCCTGGCATGGAGAAAGCTACTAAACCACACACTACAAGCACCCATAATCAATACCCCTAAACTTTCCATTAGAATACTAGAAACCCTGATACCATTTGTATACACAGCACCGCTTCGAAAGCTTGGCATTCTTAACATTCAGGACTTCATCCAAGACTCAAAGATCAAAAAATGGGAAGTTTACAGACAGAATTCGCTCTCCCAGAACACATACAATTCTCCTGCATGAGAATTATCTCCTTTCTATCCAGTCACCCTATACCGCCTCTCAAACTACCCCCAGGGATATGGGAATTTCTGACGAACCCCTCACCCAGAAAGAAAGGAATCACTCTATTTTACAACACACTGAAAGGCAAAAAACACCCAACAAAACTAACACCCATGATCAAGCGGGAAACAGAGCTAACCAAAACCTTCACTCTACCCCAATGGAACCTAGCCGTCCAAGCTACCTACAAATACTCCAAATGTTGCAATCACTGGGAGATGATGACAAAACTGTTACATAGATGGTATTATACCCCCTTTAAGCTTTCGAGACTCTTCCCCGGTCTCTCCCCTCAGTGCTGGAGAGAGTGTGGAAAAGTGGGGAACCTTCTCCATATTATTTGGGACTGCCCCAGGTTATCAAAATTCTGGAAGCAAGTGTCCCCCCTCATTTCCACAATCACAGGCATCACAAGTATTCTAGACCCTGGCCTGGCAGTTCTCAACCTAGGCATAGAAAATGTCCCCAAAAAAATTAGACCAATAGTACTACACATCCTACTAGCAGCCCGTAATTAAATTCTAAAAAGGTGGAAAACCCAAGATACCCCAAAAATAAATGAAGTACGCCACATTGTGCAAACGAACCACTTATTTGAAAGAGCCTTGGCCCTCAACTCATTGACAAGCAACAACTTCGACCAACAATGGTTAATTTGGACAACCAAAGTAAATCTTCCTGACACCCCCTAATACGATAAGAACAATCACACGTTCTCTCTTCTCTTACAATGTGTACCTTTAGCTTGTTCCTATTTCTTTGTATAACCTTAACCACTTCCCGCCGGGTGGACGTCCATGGACGTCCTAGACTTTGAGCGGGGATATCTGAATGGTGCCAGCAGCTAGAGGCACCATTCAGATATCATTTTTTCCAGCTGGCGATTTTGTACACCCCAAGAACGATCATAGCGGCAGTTCAGCCGCTTGATCGTTCTTGTAGGCAGCGGGAGGGGACGTCCCCCCCCTCCCGCCGCCATTCGGTGCTTCTCCCGTGCCGCCCGTACGATCGGCGGCAGGGAGAAGAGATCCGTCGCCGCTGGAGTGTCGTCAGGGAGATGACTGATGACCATCTGGTCACCAGTCATCTCTATGACCCTCGGAGGACCGGGCGCGATGTTATGACGTCACGCCCGGCCCGGCTTTTGTAAACAAAGCCGTGATCACGGCTGGAAAGGCTGGGATCGGAATTTTTTTTTCTGATCTCA
>BLSH010205237.1:42603-58234 GCA_018402905.1 Glandirana rugosa
AATGTTCGCGCAAAAAAAAAAATTTTTTTAAGTCAAAAAAATCAATTTTTTATTCTGTTGTCATTTCAATCCAGTTAAATAAATAATTAAAAAAAAAAAAAATTTTTAAAGCGCACCGTCCTTGCGAGCTCGCGCGCAGAAGCGAACGCATACGTAAGTCCCGCCCACATATGAAAACGGTGTGCAAGCCACACATGTGAGGTATCGCCGCGATCGTTAGAGCGAGAGCAATAATTCTAGCCCTAGACCTCCTCTGTAACGCAAAAATGCTAACCTGTAGAATTTTTTAAACGTCGCCAATGGAGATTTTTATGGTGCAAAGTTTGCCGCCATTCCGCGAGCGGACGCAATTTTGAAGCATAACATGTTGGGTATCATTTTACTCGGCGTAACATTATCTTTCACAATATGGAAAAAAATTGACCTAACTTTACTGTTGTCTTATTTTTTAACTAAAAAAACTGAATTTTTTTAAAAAAAAAAACGCGCTTGTAAGACCGCTGCGCAAATACGGTGTGACATAAAGTTTTGAAATGGCCGCCATTTTATTCTCTAGGGTCTTAGAAAAAAAAAAATATAATGTTTGGGGGTTCTAAGTAATTTTATAGCAAAAAAACCTGTTTTTAACTGAAAACCACCGAACTCCAAAAAGAGGCTCGGTCTTAAAGTGGTTAAATGTTTTTTTTACTCATTAGTATATTCAGGCCTCATGGAACACTGACTTAAAATGATTCTACAGCTCATGGAACAGCATTAAATGTAATTATAAATAACAAATAAAGAATCGGGCCTTTGATACCCAGAGTAGATTATATTTTTGCACATCCTGCTATATATTATTATTATTTTTATATTAGTAATAATCAGGAAAATTAAACAAATAAATAATCGTGGCATCCATTTAAATTAGTGGACAGTGGAGAAATGCCCCCTTATATTGAAGGTGTTTATAGTGCCCCCTTATATTATTGGTCAGGGAGAAAAGAGACTCCACAAGTACCTTTCTGCTGACTCCACCCAGTGATGTTGGTATCAGAACTATGCAAACTCAGGCAGGAGATAAAATTAGCACAGATCACTGTTCAAGGACCCCATGAAACCTCTGGAGGAACCATAGGACTCCAAGGAACCCTTATTGGGAAAGGTTAAACTAGACTCTGTGAAATATGTTTAAAATGGAAATAAAGTCCACAATTCTTACCGCTGCTTTAATAATCCGAGGTTCATTGTTTGCGCTAACATCTTCTCCTCGGCTTCTTCCGGGTGCCGGTCTTCGGCTATCTTGATTGGCTGGCAGGGGATGACATCACTCCTGCATATGCGCAGTAGGGATGGGCCCGCGGTTCGAGTCGAACGTAAGTTCGAAGTGTGAACATTATGGGGTGTTTGCGGCAACTTCGCCCGCCGCGGAGCGACCCATAATGCATGGCGAGATGACGGCACGCACAGCTCCTCCTCCATGGCAGGTCTGCCTCCGCCTGCGCTCGCCGTGTTTTGACAGTTTATAGTCAAGGGCGGGGCCACCCAGTGACGTAGCTGATGACCCTGCCCCCCTCTGATGTCATGTGATGTCAGAGGGGCGGGTCACTCAATTACGTCACTGGGTGGCCCCACCCTTGAGGAGCTGTTGGAGGAGGAGCTGTTGCTGTTTTTTTTTTTTGGGTCCGTCGCGCGCCGTAACAATGTATTACAACGGGGGGCACTTTTTTTTCTTCTTTTTTAATAAACGACCTGTCCCTAATTGTCTCCCGTGTTTTTTTCTTTTTTGACACATTTGGGGGAATTAGTAGGGGTACGATGTACCCGATACTAATTCACATGCGGGGGGGCGGGATCTGGGGGCCCCCTTATTAAAGGGGACTTCCAGATTCTGATAAGCCCCCCTGCCCGCAGATCCCCACAACCACAGCCCAAGGTTGTGGGGAAGAGGCTCTTGTCCCCATCAACATTACCCTACGCAATACATTACAGCCACGAGTGGTTTTGAATGACAATTTTTCCTGTACAAATCTAATTTTGCTCTGACACTGTTCTAAACATCACAGAGGTGCACACTTTTACTAGCAGACTAAGGGGGGGCAGACTAAGACAGACTAAGGGGGGCCCCCAGGCACATTACTTAAAGGAATATTTCATTTTTATTCTTTCACTTTAAGCATTATTAAAATCACTGCTCCTGAAAAAACGATTGATTTAAAAACTTTTTTTGCATTGATACATGTCCCCTAGGGCAGGACCCGAGTCCCCATACACTTTTTATGGCAATAACTTGTACATAAGCCTTTAAAATGAGCACTTTTGATTTTTTATGTTCGGGTCCCATAGACTTTAACGGTGTTCAAATGTTCGCACAAATATTTTGTCTGTTCGCATGTTCTGGTGCGAACCGGACCAGGGGGTGTTCGGCCCATCCCTAATGCGCAGGAGTACAGTCATCCCAACACATAGGCACTGTACTGAAATGTAAACTAAACTAACTAAATGCTAACTAAACTAACTAAACGTTATGGGTACCCGTCCGGTGGCTACCCACGGATCACGCAGAGAAGTTTGCCACTCCCGCCATTTTCGGCCAGGTGCGGAGGTCATTTCCTCTGCACCTGACCCGGAAACACATCCACCCCACGCTACGACGCCAAGCGACGTGGGTGTGGGAGGAGCTTTGTCATATGGTGGCAACTGATTCCCCATTTAAGGGAGCACTATTACGTCCAGCAGTGTCACGACTAGACGCTCTGGACGAACTCTGAGACCAGGACCGTATCATACACAACTGGAAAAGCCCCCCCCCCCTTTTTTGAGTATAAGGTATGTTCTATAATATTATAATTTTTTACCAAACATCACCATACTCGCATGATTTGGACTTTATTTAACTGCCTTCTTTTATATACAGGAGCAATGTGAGGATTTACTGGCTCTTATCTCTCCTTCCCCCTTTGAGACTGTGGTTTTTTGGTCCATTGTCTGTGGGGGAGCTCATATAGGACGCATAGGGCTACGTACAGGGGATACCTCCATACTGGCATATCCTCTGACAAGCATTGTGACTCCTTTGAGTAAGGTAGGCATGGGACCATATATATTGGCATAACACTCTATATTAACATATCTAGACTTTTTATACACTTTTTAGATGTACTATACCCAAATTATTATTATAGTGATTCATATGTATATGTAAGATGGGAGCCATCCCACCATACAACGTATATTACTACCTATCCTTTTTTGAACCCTAGTCCTTATTCTATCAGGATTTTTGAACCCTGATATTTTTTACAGTTAATGACTCCTCCACATACAGGATAATATAGCTTTTCATCCTCTACATCTGGCAAAGCCTGTGTGGGTTTATGCATATCGCACGTACTCTATTGTCTCTCTCTATTTACTCCCGTGCTAATCCACTATATATATATATATATATATATATATATAAATATATAATTTTTTTTATATTTTTTTTATTTATTTATTTATTTTTTTTTGCAGGATTTCATAGTTGCAAACTAAATATAATATTGTGTGATGATGGGGCTATCCCGTTTTTCTGACATACGTCTCCTATTAGTAGGGTTTTTCAGATTCTTTTCTCCTGCTTTCCCGTTTTTTGCTTCTTACTCTTCCCCTTTTTTTTTCTCTCTCTCCCCCTAGGTCCACTCAGTCAGTGGTTATATTGTTTTCCTCCTTTCTGTATGCATAGAAGGGCCTGTGCACAACACTTACGGTATGTATTTGGCTCTCCTTTTTGATGCTCTCACCTGTTCAGATGGGGATGATGGGGGCAACAGGGGCAATTAAAGAACCATATCTGCTATAATTAACATATCTGAAATTACTATATTTTGATTGGGTTCCTCTTACAGTTTGAACCACTGATATACTCCTGTTCGGAGATATATAAGCAAGCCATATAGATTAGGATTGTATATATATATATATATATATATATATATATATATATATATAGATATAATTTTTATTTTCTTGGAATTCACTAGACAAGACAGTGGTATAAAATCACTTCTTTCTCTTTTTTTTGTGTATCAATGTACTTGATGTATGTGGTCTTTTTGTAATAATTGAGATATTTTTGCTTGATGAATCACCAGGATCGCCTGAAGAAGCATTTGGCGAAACGCGTAGCGGACCTGGTGTTATTTGTGCACTGCCTCATGAAGGGACCTCGACCCGATGATTGGGATCCAAGGTCCTATTTATTCATGTTATGACCACAGTACTGTATACATGTTCCTATAATTCCATATGTTATGAATTTTTAATATGCTCTGTAATAAACATTGATTTTTTGTAAATCCACTGCTGTGTCTTCCTATTTGGGAAACCTCAGTGACGGCCTTAAAAGTCCCATTTCTGCCTTTTTTCCTTTTTTTTGTGTCACAGTTGTATATTTCACAGATAACTATGAACTGGCAGGTAGGTTTATTTCATTATAGTAGAGATGTTAAATGTCTCTTCTGCAATACAGAGCCTTCCTGCTTGCTTTTTTTTTTAAATAAGGCTTTAGTTCTGCCTTGGGTGTTTGTATTGGGTTTGCAGTTATAGGAATATGCAGAAAGCCAGGATGAAGTAGTGGATAGAATGAAGTGTCTTCCTTTCATTTAGATTCCATGTCGGTCCGCACCCATTTAGCAACCTTTTATGTTAGCTGTGCTCACTCATGAATCATCCACAATGGTCACTTCCTTGTCCTGTGCCTGCAGCTGCTTGTAATTATCTCCGAAGCCCCCCAACAGGGATGACAGAAGATAGATTTTTATTGACAGGAGAGGGGTCATAAAGACAAGTCAGCAGCACTGCTGGGCAATGGAAAATATAAGACTCCAGCTGGCCATTTCCTCTTTGGGACTGTACGTCTTTTTTAAAGGATACCTGTCATGAAACCTAATGACCACCATTGCTGACCTCTCCATCTGAAAATGCTAACTTCAATACATTTAGGTGGCTTTACGGAAGGAGTAGGGCAGCTTTCTCAGCCAGGGTTCCTCCAGAAGCTGTTGAGGGTTCCTTGAGATGTGACTTATTGACCTCGCATTTGATGGGGTCTACATTGCTCCAGGGCCAAGACCACTTGGCAGAGCCAGCTGAATGACACCAATGATCTTTTTACCCATGTGTATGGGCGGAATTCTGGCCACCACTGTAAGGGGGGGCATTATTCTCACTGACCACCAATGTATGGGGCGTTTTTCTATTAACCCCCCAATTAATTGATTTTAGAAAAGGCTGAGAAAGCCTGAGGAAGGGGATTTTTACATTGAAAAGTGAAAGATAGATTTGCTGCTTCAACCTTAAAGGATATTTCCACCTTTTGCAGAAAGTAATAAATGCACCCACCTTGCAAAAAGCAAAACTGGCTGTGGGAGGCAATGCCAAGCCATGCCCGGCTTGGGAGCTCATACATATGTGTACCCCATTAGCACACTCCTTGCTATCGAGGCAGAAGAGGAGGAGCTGAGAGCACCAGCGGGAGGATCACAGAGGGTAAGGGACCAGTCTGTGCAATACCATTGCACGGAGCAGGTAAGTAGAACCTATTCTTTATTTTAATTTAAAAAAATAGGTTTACAATCTCTTTTAAGTGGTTCTAAAGGTAAAATCTTTGTTCCCTGCATTAAGTTAAAACAATGTTACCATTTGCTGTGTCCTCCCTGACCCAAAATACTTATCTATGTATTGATCCAATGATGTGCCCTCCTGCTGGTCTTCTCTCCTCTCTCCCTGCTCTCACAAGCTTGGCTGAGAGCAGCGGGAGCCTTTAAGTCCTGCTGTCAGTCATATCTAGTGAGCAGAGAGCAGGGGGCTGGGCCGACCTGAGCTGTGTGTGTCTATGGATGCACACAGTCTGACCTGGGATCAAGCCCATCTGTCTACCCCCATAGCAAGGGCTTGCTATAGGGGGCAGACACAAAAAAGGAGGAACCAAGAATGCCGGTGGGGGGCCCCAGAAGAGGATGTTTGAGGCTGCTCTGTGCAAAATCATTGCGCACAGCATGTGAGTATAACATGTTTGTTATTTAAAAAAATGTCTTTAAAGCAGCTTTAATCTTTTTAAAGTCTATTTTGCCCACATTTATTTAACCAAAGCTCAAGTTCAACACATGGGTGCAGGTTTGCAGTGCTGCTGCTCTGGCCTCACAGCTCAGGCCCTTTGTCTGTATCCTCCAGACAGTTTTCCCACACAAGCTTTGTGCCTAGCAGCTCTCACCCAGATCCTAGGTGGAGCCCTCCTGACTCCTGGGCTGAGACCTCCTCTGTCCATTGGTGTGGAGCCCTAAACCATAGTCATGTCTCTAATAAAACACCTGCACGCACCTGCACAATCAATGGAACCAGGGTTGGTGGCTTCATCCCTCCCAAGTCTCCACAAAGTCTCTAGAGCAGGGATAGGCAACCTAGGCCCTCCAGCTGTGGTGAAACTACAAGTCCCACTGCAAGGCCCTTAAAATCACAGGCATGACTCCTAGTGGCAATGGCATGATGGGATTTGTAGTTTCACTACAGCTGGAGTGTCAAGGTTGCCTACCCTTGCTCTAGAGCCTAAGTGCCATACTGGGTTTTACCGATCTCTGAGGAAACTGAAAATCCAGTTTCCTTTGTATGCTTTAAGCACCCTGGAGCACCTCAACCTGTCTAGATGAGAACCTTTTCATACCATGGCAGGAAACAGCACTGTCACGATACATATTAGGACCAACTGAAACCGGAACCAATTATCCTACCAGCATGCCTTGAGAGTGTAGAATGAAAACCGGAGTACCCGGTGGAAACCCACCATAGCCCAATAAGTGCATGGAAATTGAGTGCAGGTAGTGCCTTGGCCTGGATCTGAATTGGGAACCCCAGTGTTGCAAGGCAAACATGCTAACCACTACGCCACAGCCAAGGTATTTTCAGTGTGAGTGCCACAGAATCCTCGGGTGCTCTGATATGCAGATACTTTCTTGAGTCAGAAAAGTTGAGCTCTTGGCCCTGTCCCATCTCATCTCCTAAGCTCTGCAACTTTTATTTTGGCTCTGTAGTTTTTGCTGACTAGTTCTTAATGAAAAGAAAAGTTGTAAAGCAATAGTGATAACATACAGGGGGTCCCCTAGTTACAAACATCTGACTTATGAACGACTCCTACTTACAAATGGAGGGAGACAACAGGAAGTGAGAGGAAGTCTCCCCCTAGGAAGGGAAATTCACTCCTGTAAGAGTAATTATGGGAAAAAGGAGTCTCCACTGATGCTTTATCATCGAAGTTTGTTTCCACAACCTGAAATTTTCAAAATCCAATTATCATTGGGACAGGAAGTGAGGTGAAATCTTCTGAACAGAAACATAGACAGCAAAACAAACATTACAGGGGTGTTACCCCTTCCCTGTGCTATCCGAAAAACTTAAAAATATTTTTTGGGCTGAAGCTACACTTAAAAAATGTACCTGTTCCCACTTACAAACAAATTCAACTTAAGAACAACCCTACAGTCCCTATCTTGTTTGTAACCCGGGGACTGTCTGTATTATACCTGGGAAGGGTAGAAGAAGCACATTTAAGGAAGGGTGGAAGAAACTAATATATTGCACATGTTTATTTTTACTTTAATATTTGGAAACAATATTTCCAGTAAATTAAAGTATAACTAAAGGCAATTTTTTTTTTTGTTTTGGATAGAGTCGAGAAGGGTTAGAACCCCTGTCAGTTTTTTATTGCTGTCCCTGTTAAGGAGATTCACCCTCCCTATGTGTCCTGTTTACCGTTATCATTGAAAGTAAAAGAAAACCCTACATTTTGGGTTGTCCCCAGAAAAGTAATGGAGGGGAAATCTTGAAATGGGGACACTAGTTCTGGCAGGGGCGGATCCAGAGCCTAGTCTCGGGAGGGGCACTGCCAGAAAATAAGGTTTTCATGGGCAATTTGTCAGGGCTTCTCTGGTCACCCCCCCCTCAGGTCCCCCCACATGCTCTGTATGGTCCCCTGCTTCTATGGTCACCCCCCCTCTCAGGTCCCCCCACATGTTCTGTATGGTCCCCTGCTTCTCTGGTAACCGCCTCTAAGGTCCCCCCACATGTTCTGTATGGTCCCCCCTCCCCTCTCAGGTCCCCCCACATGTTCTGTATGGTAGCAGAGCAAGAGATAAGAGCAGAGAACGAGTGAAGAGGAAAGTTATGTTACAGCGTGCCGTGTAGATGCCTGTGTCTGCCTATGATGAGCTGTATTCAGCCCGCACTGCAAGGTCCTTGCCGGGAGAGAGGAGGTCAGCTAACTATTTTCTCGGGGGGAGCAATTGCCTCATTGCCCCCCCCCTGGATCCGCCCCTGAGTTCTGGTGACCTGGGGGTCCCCAAGGAAGTCCCTTAATTTGAAGGAAGTGAAGGTAAATCCCCACAATGGGACAAACCCTTACTCTATCCAAAATGGAAAAAACGTTTTGCTCTTCAGTTTTACTTCAAATGGTATATTATACATATGCAATCTTTATTAAAAGGGTTAATGATGATGTCCTGGTGCCTGTACATGAGGAAGATAGGAAGTCACCTCAAAGTGTAGCGTGCAGTGCAGAACCTCCACACCGACCCCCCAGGAATTAAGAGGACATCATTATTGTATTGTATCTGGTAAGTAAACAGCAGGGTGTGCCAAGGTCAGTTTTTGCAAAGCACCCATATTAATATACTGTATAAAGTATTTCTTTACAATTATGATCCAGTACTGCAGCCTCTATCAAACTCTTCAGCATTCACCACTTCTGAGAGTGTGGGTTGCCTCTGCCATGCTCTGTGGTTCCTTCCTCTAACCCCTTTGGTGCCATAAGACCCAGCAGTGACATAGGGGTTGGAGGAAGGAACCATAACATGCTGCAGGGGACACGGGCATCTGACAGTCCCTGAAATGTTGAATGCTGAAGAAACCAGTGAAGAGCAGTCCTGGAACAGAGACGGGGTAGGAGACACAAGCTGTCAGAAAGATGAGTATATCCTCTTCTCTTGTAGCTACCTTTTTTTTAGAACATAGCAAAGTCTTTTAGGTATCTTAGATCTTTGCCCTACTGAAGAGCTACATTGACCAAAGAATCTTTAGCATCCGGTAAACTTCTGAATTTGTCAGTTTCCTCGTCCCCCACTGCGCACTGTGGTTCCATCCCCGACCACTAAGTTACTGTAGGGACACAGGGGTGGCATAGTAGGAGGCAGAAGGATCCACAACACGCAGCAGGAAACCAGATTATTCAGCTTGCAATGGATGGTTGGTGGGACAGTTGTAAATTAAAGTTGAACTAAAAACATTTTTAAAAAATGTTGGAAGATAGGGATTTTGGCATAAAACTGTAGGCCGCATATTACATGCAATGTGCACTCTCAGCTGAGGGGATGATGTATCTTCTGTGCATACATCAGTGGCCACCCAATGGTTTAAGAGGATGTCTTGGAACTCAGAAGCAGTGGTGGCAAACATGGCGGCAGCAGGGGACAGAGAAAGCATTGCACAATGCTGGAGAAGGGCACATTTGTGAGGAAAGTGTTCCATTATGTGCAACGTGATCCTTCACCAGAAGAAACTTTGAGCACCACTCAAGGCTCCTGTATCCACTCCGGTGACACACTAAAGGTGCTGGTTTGAGAAGAGCCTGTCCCGGCTCAATACATGCAGTCAAAAGAGAAAAGGACCCAATCGCTTCACTCTTGTATGACCCAATAGTCACTTAGATGAAAGCCATGCCCCAACGCATTTCGCCTCGCCCCCAGGGCTTAGTCATGCAGACTGTGCACACCTTCACATTATAGCATTAACCCACCCAAGCACACAGTGGTTTACTTCCACATTAAAATTCCTCTTAAATTGAACCTTCACCCTTTTTTAACATTGCTCTCCCCTGCCTCCACCCCTCTCCCTATAACAGAATTGAATTTTTTTTTTTTAAAAAAGATGCTCGTGCACACGGTCCTATGAACTGCCTCTTGGGATTTCTACATCACTTATCCCAGAAGGTAGATCAAGGGGATCTTGTGCATGCGCAGAAACAGTGTAGATGTCTCCTAGTTTACTTGCAGAGGTCCACTGAGTGTCTGCACATGTGCAAACCATCCAGTGCATGAGCAGACATCCCGCGGGATATTCAAGATCCTGTAGACCTAGCAAAGATCCCTGCAGCTCGCCTGCGTATGTGCCAGAAATGAATTCAAGATGGAGGTGCTGGAGAGGAGCAGTGTAAGGAGAACTTTCCCAACACTAAAGCCAATGCTGGACTCGTGGACTAGGAAGTTTTTTGGTTTTTTTTATACAGGGACAATTTTTTTGATGTAAAAAAAAGTATTTTTTATGTTTGGGTGGAGTTCCTTCTTAATTAGGAGGGTCCATTTTTTTCATTTGTATCTTTTTTCTCATTGGGTGGCAAAGTCACTGATGCGTGAGGCACTTAGGCAATAATTGCAGAATGGGGGAAAAAAAATAATTAAACAATCAAAGGAAAGATTACGGAGGAGGGGAGGAGTGCAATGATGCCCAATACATCCACGGGGAGAGGGTCCGCTTTAATTTTTATACCAATTTTTATATTTTTTATATCATAATATTTCACACAATAAATGTTGGCACTGAAACATATTACTATAACAACAAATCAAAAATTATTTATTGATATAAAATACTAATTTCTAACAGCACAAGTACATTTACAGAAAAAAAGAACACACATACTGTACAAAGCTGTACAAGGTCTACACAATAAATAATTATTCACATATATTACTAACTAGTGCAGAATCACTACACAAAACCTAGCTTGTGTTCTCTGTATGATGCTGTGTGAGGCCCATAACCTTAATCAAATCCAGAGACTGTTCATCTACACTGTAATATGTTATATATACATATTATACAAACACTGTGACTTAAAGGATCATTCCATTCAAAAGTGATACTTGGCTATAGATGAGCCCTTGGTATTTAATATGCCTTGGATCCAAAAGATCTTCAAGCCATAAATCCTGACTCCTTTCTACCAGGGAGTTCTGGGTGTCTCTTTTCACCTTTCCAGCCTCTCCTGTTATATTCTCTATAATCTAAAATCATTAACACTGAACAGGGAGAGCGGGAACCCTTTCTAGTGGCCACAACACGAGTGCAGATGCAAGAACCCAAGAGCATTCACCTCTCTAACAGAGCCCCCTAAAGATGGAAGACTTTGCTCATACAGTTCAACATGGGGTGTTTCTAGGATCCTAATAGATCAGGAGCCTCTCTGGGTACACAGAATAAAATGTTGGGGCTCTAGTGGCCATGGTGGATACCATGATCTGTGGTCTGGTGGATACCAAGATCTGTGTCCCTGGTGGAAACCATGATCTGTAGTCTGATGGATACCATGATCTGAGGTCTGATGGATATCAAGATCTGTGGTCTGGTGGATACCATGATCTGTTTTCAGATGAATACCATGATAAAAGGCCTGGTGGATACCAAGATGTGTGGTCTGGTGGATAATATGATCTGTGGTCTGGTGGATACCATGATCTAAGGTCTGGTGTATACAATGTTCTAAGGTCTGGTGGATACCATGATCTGTGGTCTGGTGGACACCGTGATTCATTGTCTGATGAATACCATGATCTGTGGTCTGGTGGATACCATGATCTGTGGTCTGGTGGATACCAAGATCTGTGTCCCTGGTGGATACCATGATCTGTAGTCTGATGGATACCATGATCTGTGGTCTGGTGGACACCGTGATTCATTGTCTGATGAATACCATGATCTGTGGTCTGGTGGATACCATGATCTGTGGTCTGGGGGACACCATGATCTCTGATCTGGTGGACACCGTAATCTATGGTCTGGTGGATACCATGATCTGTGGTCTGGTGGACACCATGATCTCTGATCTGGTGGACACCGTAATCTATGGCCTAGTGGATACCATGATCTGTTGTCAGGTAGATACCATGATTTATGTTCTGGTGGATACCATGATCTGTGGTCTGGTGGATACCATGATCTGTGGTCTGGTGGATACCATGACCCTCATGAGTTGCATGATGTCACTGGTACATAGCCATCAGTTTCAAATGCATTGTTGGACAACAAGAACACAGACATGGTGCTATGTATTTACCAAGGTTTACATGTTATAAGACTGCTTTGTTCTAGGATGTATCTCCACTTTAACTCTCTGTCATCTACCAGGTAACAAAATATCACTTTAGGATGGACTGACCCTTGCAGTAAACTGTAAAACAATGTCACAAAGAACAAGCAGCATTAATGACAACTTGTACAAACAGCTGCCATTGCTCAGCACCTCCCGAAAATGCTAGTAGCCTGCCAGTCATCACCCCATGGCATTGATTCTTTTTTTTGAGTCACTGACGCAGAACAAGAAATGATGACTTGGCTGTGACATCACCCTGCCTGATTTCAGTCTTTAATTGAACAAATTCTGACGCCAGGGACAGCCAAGCAAATAGCAAGAAGTGGGTAATGGCCGCTTATGTATTTATCTCAGCACATGTTTCCGTGGAAGGGCTGTATCTGCTTATGACTTCCTGGAGGATTATTTTTGGTCACATGCTTTTTGAGTCAGATGAACGCCAACCGTAACTTAATCTAAGCAGTATGACTCTCTGCCCTTCTCTCCGGAGAGCAGACAAGAACAGTTACATGTGGTTTCCACACTCCATACAGGCAATGGAAAAACCCTCTTGTTTTTATACTTAAAGCAACATATCGCTCCTCCTTGGCTGTAGCCAATCATATCCCAGCTTTCCAGAAGAGGGATCACAGACAGTCCCGGCTACAATATTATTCTCAACGTTCATCAAGAAAGGCTCATCATTGGAGCATGCCATCAAGAGGAGCTAAGCTGGGGTTTCCAAATTGCATAAAAAAATAACGATTTGTGTACCATAAAGTTCAACTCGTTTTCTGTCGTTCTGCATTATTTATATACTCTAGTATGCAGAAAGGTTTGAGTTTTAGGGGTGTATTTATGGAAAAAAAAACCTCATAGCTATTCACCTAGTGAAAGTGTGTATACATTCATTCAGTGTGAATGATGCAAAAACCAATGTTATTAGGCTATTTCCTGTACTGATCGAATGTTTATCACTGATTTAAAATGGTATATATTGCATTTAGCCAAGAGAGGGTGCTAAGTAGTATAGGAAATTTCATACGATACTTAGTTACATCTAGTGGCTAAAGTGGTGCAAACACAGGGCCAAAAAAAGTAGTGTTCTTAGGCTATTTCCTTTGCAGGTTGAATGTTTTGCATTAATTTAAAATGGAAAATACCCCATTTAGCCACTAGATGGTGCTAAGTGTTATAGGTAATTTCATTTAATACATAGGCGCCATCTAGTACATAAATGCTGCAAACATAGGGCCAACAAATGATGTGTTATTACGCCAATTCTTTTGCTGGTTGAATGTTTTCGATAGAGTTAAAATGGAAAATACCCAATTTAGACAAGAGACGGTGCTAAGTATTATAGGAAATTCTATATGATACTGAGCGCCATCTAGTGGCCAAAACGATGCAAACAGGACAAAAAATTTGTGTTATTGGGCTATTTCTTGTATTGTCCCTTTTTGTATTGTCCAAATGTTTTTCATTGATTTAAAACCAAAAATAACACATTTAGCCACTAGATGGTGCTACACATTATAGGCAATTTCATATGATACGTAGCACCATCTAGTGGCCAGATGGTTTCCATATTTTCTGTTTTAAATCAATGAAAAACATTTGGTTAGCACAGGAAATAGCCTAACAACAGTCATTTTTCATCCCAGTTTTGCAACATTTGGCTGCTAGATGGTGCTAAGTATCCTCCTATGTCACCATCTAGTGCAGGGGTCTCCAAACTTTCTAAGCAAAGGACCAGTTTACTGTCCTCCAGGCTTTAGGGGGGACGGACTGTGGCCAGTAGGAGTAGAAAATGTCCCGGCATCAGTGCCCCATTGATGGGAGGAATAGTGCCCCATTATTAATATCAATGAGAAGAATAGTAGTGCCCCATTGATGGTGTCAGTAGGGGGAATGGTGCTCCGTCATTGGTATCAGTAGGTGGAATAGCGCCCAAAGGGCCAGATAAAGGCAAGCAAAGGGCCACATCCGGCCCCAGGGCCACAGTTTGGAGACCACTGATCTAGTGGCTAAATGTGGTATTTTCTAGTTTAAATCAATGAAAAACATTTGACCAGCACAGGAACATTTGCGTAATGTTTTGAACCACTTGGCCAGTAGATGGTGCTAAGTATCATACAAAATTCCTTATAATACTTAGCACCATCTAGTGGCTAAATGCAGTATTTTCCTTTTTAAGTCAATTAAAAATATTCAACCAGCCCAGGAAATAGCTTAATAACATTTGTTGTTACCCTATTTGTACAGAACGAATGCACACACACTTTCACTGAGTGAATTGCTCAGCAGTTTGTTTTTTTTCAAAAATGCCCCTAAGTGATATCCTTTATTGGCTAACAAGTTATTAAAGATGCAAGCTTTCAGGATAACTTAGATCCCTTGTTCAGGCTTATTAAATGTATACATTGTATAAATCCTGGATTAGAGATTTAAGTTATCCTGAACGCTTGCAACTTTAATAACTTCAAGTATAGCACATGCGCTGATGTGCGTTGGCATGCTGCAAGGCATTGGATAGAGGGGAGAGGGATTAGAACCCCCGTCAGGTTTTGATTGCTGTCTGTGCCCCTGTTAAGGAGATTCACTCTCTCTATTTGTCTTGTTTACCGTTATTATAGAAAGTGAAAGAGAATCCTAAATTTTGGGTAATCACCAGAACAGGAATAGAGTGGAAATCTTCCAATGGGGACATCCATGGGGTTCTGGTGACATCCAGGGATTCCCTCACTTTGGAAGGATTTCCTCTCAGTTCCTGTTGTGGCTCTGGGACAGGAAGTGAAGGGGAATGTACCCAATGGGGACACAGAGAGCAAAAATTAAAGAAAAAAAAATCCTACCTTATTCTATCCAAAATTAGTAAAAAAAAAAAAAAAAAGTTCTACTTTAAAGCGGTAGTAAACCCATGCATTTAACAGGTTAAAAACCAGTCACATTTCCGGCATGTGCCGGAAATGTAACACTCCCATTGGTTGTGCTCTAAACCAAACTGTCAAACCATCCAATGGCTGGTGTCATAGCTGATCACATGTGCAGCATCATGGCAGTTGTAGATTAAACAGAGGCCAAGATGGCAGCTTCCTTGGCTGAAAATGATAGCAGGGTTTACTACTATTTTAAGTTAGCTAATAAAGTGTATCATTTCAACTCCAAACTTTCTGCTAATTGATGTCTAGCATGTTACAATACTCTACTACTGCTATATACACATTTATAAACCATCTGATTGGTTGCCATAAATAACAGCTCCACCGCTACTTCTGTTTTCATTGCCCCGGTTTCTATAAATCTCATAGGGCGAGTGTTCCCGATCGCCGATCACACTCAGCAATGTATTCTACATAAGGATTGATGACAAGTTTACCCCTTTAAATACTGGCCTTAAAGTGACAGCGCCTGAGAGGTCATCTTATAGGACTGAGAACGCCATATACTTTCCTCTTGTACGCAGTGTATATATGGTGGGGGGGGGGGGGTCTGATT
>BLSH010205237.1:76159-89415 GCA_018402905.1 Glandirana rugosa
GCAGCACATCCCTGAACTTTGCACTTTGTATGTAGTGCACACTTGAACCCTGCACTCTGTATGCAGCACACCCCTGAACCCTGCACTCTGTATCTAGTGCACACTTGAACCCTGCACACTGTAGGTAGCGCACCCCTGAACCTTGCACTCTGTACACAGTGCACACCTGAACCCTGCACTCTATATGCAGCGCACCCCTGAACCCTGCACTCTATGCAGCGCACCCATGAACCCCACACTCTGTATGAGGCACACCCTTGAACCCTGCACTCTGTAGAGTTCACACATGAACCCTGCACTCTGTATGCAGCGCACCCCTGAACCCTGCACTCTGTATTTAACATGGCCCTTAACTCTGCACACTGTATGTAATGCACACTTGAACCTTGCGCACTGTATGTAACGCATCCCTGGACCATGCACTCTGTACACAGTGCACACCTGAACCGTGCACTCTGTGCACAGTGAACACCTGAGCCCTGCACTCTGTATACAGCATGCCCCTGAACCCTGAACTCTGTATGCAGTGCACCCCTGAACCCTGCACTCTGTACGCAGCACACCCCTGAACCCTGCACTCTATATGTAGTGCACACTTGAACCCTGCACACAGTATGTAGCGCACCCCTGAACTATGCACTCTGTACACAGCACACACCTGAACCCTGTACTCTGTGCACAGTACACTTCTGAGCTCTGCACTCTGTACACAGTGCACACCTAAACCCTGCACTCTGTATGCAGTGCACCCCTGAACCCTGCACTCTGTATGCAGCACATCCCTGAACTTTGCACTTTGTATGTAGTGCACACTTGAACCCTGCACTCTGTATGCAGCACACCCCTGAACCCTGCACTCTGTATCTAGTGCACACTTGAACCTTGCACACTGTAGGTAGCGCACCCCTGAACCTTGCACTCTGTACACAGTGCACACCTGAACCCTGCACTCTATATGCAGCGCACCCCTGAACCCTGCACTCTATGCAGCACACCCATGAACCCCGCACTCTGTATGAGGCACACCCCTAAACCCTGCACTCTGTACACAGTGCACACCTGAACCCTGCATTCTGTATGCAGCACACCCCTGAATCCTGCACTCGGTATGTAGTGCACACTTGAACCCTGCAGTCTGTATTTAACACGGCCCTGAACTCTGCACACTGTATGTAATGCACACTTGAACCCTGCACACTGTATGTAGCGCACCCCTGGACCATGCACTCTATATGTAGTGCACAATTGAACCCTGCACACATTATGTAGCGCACCCCTGAACTATGCACTCTGTACACAGCACACACCTGAACCCTGTACTCTGTGCACAGTACACTTCTCAGCCCTGCACTCTGTACACAGTGCACACCTAAACCCTGCACTCTGTATGCAGTGCACCCCTGAACCCCGCACTCTGTATGCAGCACATCCCTGAACTTTGCACTTTGTATGTAGTGCACACTTGAACCCTGCACACTGTATGCAGCACACTCCTGAACCCTGCACTCTGTATGTAGTGCACACTTGAACCCTGCACACTGTAGGTAGCGCACCCCTGAACCTTGCACTCTGTACACAGTGCACACCTGAACCCTGCATTCTATATGCAGTGCACCCCTGAACCCTGCACTCTATGCAGTGCACCCATGAACCCCGCACTCTGTATGAGGCACACCCCTGAACCCGGAACTCTGAACACAGTGCACACCTGAACCCTGCACTCTGTATTCAGCGCACCCCTGAACTCTGCACACTGTATGTAATGCACACTTGAACCCTGCACACTGTATGTAGCGCACCCCTGGACCATGCACTCTGTACACAGTGCACACCTGAACCATTCACTCTGTGCACAGTGTACACCTGAGCCCTGCACTCTGTATACAGCATGCCCCTGAACTCTGTATGCAGTGCACTCCTGAACCCTGCACTCTGTATGCAGCACATTCCTGAACCCTGCACTCTATATGTAGTGCACACTTAAACCCTGCACACTGTATGTAGCGCACCCCTGAACTATGCACTCTGTACACAGCACACACCTGAACCCTGTACTCTGTGCACAGTACACTTCTGAGCCGTGCACTCTGTACACAGTGCACACCTAAACCCTGCACTCTGTATGTAGTGCACCCCTGAACCCTGCACTCTGAATGCAGCACATCCCTGAACTTTGCACTTTGTATGTAATGCACACTTGAACCCTGCACACTGTATGTAGCGCACCCCTGAACCATGCACTCTTTACACAGCGCACACCTGAACCCTGCACTCTGTATGCAGTGCACCCTTGAAACCTGCAGTCTGTGGGCAGCAAACCCCTGAAGCCTGCAGTTTGTATGCAGCACACGCCTGAACCCTGCACTCTACACAGAGTACACCTGAACCCTGCACTCTATATGCAGTGCACCCTTGAACCCTGCAGTCTGTGTACAGTACACCTCTGAACCCTGCACTCTACACAGAGTACACCTGAACCCTGCACTCTATGTGGCACATCCCTAAAACCGGCACTTTGTACATAGAGCACGCCTGAATCCTTCACTCTGTATGCTGTGTTCTCATGAACCGTGCACTCTGTGTGCAGTGTACCCCGAGACCTGCACTCTGTACATAGCGCACACCTAAACCCTGCACTCTGTACGTAGCACATGCCTGAACCCTGCACTCTGTACTTAATGCACACTCCTGGTATTTAACGCCCCTTCAAAACTCTCCTACTGTGCAGTAGGTGATACTGCTGCCTCCTGAATGTGTTTTCTTCCCAGCCAAATGGGAATTTTGCATTGAAATACTGTCACAACCATTTCGCTTGTGGCTGCTGCACAGCCCCATTGAGCTCAACAAGCAAGTTTGACAGGGTGTGTTTTATTATTTCAGATCAGTTAAAATGTGTTACTATTGTAATTCGGACACATCCAAATTTCTGAATAATAAAAAATTTGTCCGAATTTCAATCCAGAACGAAACAAACCGCACATGTCTAAAGGTGTTTAGCAAGCTGCACATCACTGCAAACCCAGTGTAGCAGAGTATGTAACAGCCTCAGCCTGGGCTCCAACCAGGCCATGTCCCCAACGCGTTTCACTTCACTTCCGGAGCTTAAAGCGGAGTTCCACCCAAAAATGGAACTTCCGCTTTAAGCACTCCTCGCCCCCTTAGATGCCACATTTGGCATGTCATTTTTTTTGGGGGGGGGGGAGTGTGTCCCCAGGTTTCAGAGGGACTTCCTGTCCCTCTTCCACCTTCCGCCTCAGGGCCGCCTAGGCGACTCCTCCTCTCCTCCTAGGCGGCCCCTCCCTCCTGGCAATCTTCTGGGACACGTCACAGGTCCCAGAAGATTGCCTGGCCACTAGGAATGCGCGGCGCGTGAAGCCGGGCCGGGTGCCCACACTAGGAATGGCGGGGCCGTCGGGAGGAGCGGGGAGACATGCGAGGCCTCAGGAGCAGCCGTCGCTGGACCGGGAGACAGGTAAGTTACGGTTTATTAAAGTCAGCAGCTACACTTTTTGTAGCTGCTGACTTTTAATAGATAAAAAAAGTGTTGAACTCCGCTTTAATCATGGAGAACCTGGGCTGAGGATGTTACACAGGATTTGCAGCAATGTGTGGCTTGTGGGACACCCATAGGCATGCGCAGGGTGTGTGCCAGGTGTGCCTGGGCACACCCTAACCACTGTGTGCCGTGCTGATTCCCCTTACTACCTGGGCTTTCCGCTGTGTTGTCCCCTCCACCATAGTGCTGCTGGCTTCCCTCCTTTCCTCTCCTCTACCCCTGCTGCTGCGGGGGATATTTCAGGATGCAGAGTGGGGGAAGGAGCTAATAATGTGTAATTTACCGGTCTCTTTCTTTTCTAAATGAACGCAGTAAACATGCTCACTGGGTTCAATCATGACAGAAGCATAGTAAACGGTGTTTACTATGCTTCAGTTTGGAAATGTACAGGAAGCCGCTCAGCACAGAGCACTTCCCATTCATTCACTGTCCTGTGCAGCTGAGGCTGCAGAGAAAGGCGTGCGTGTTTGAGATTTGAGGTGCACACCCTAATGCAATAGACTGCACACCCCTATGGGTCCAAACAGTTCCAGTGTCCAGATAACAGCACACAGCCAATGCAGAACTACAAGTCCCAGTAGTCACAGTGTCTAGATAGAATGAATTTTGATCCATGCATGGGCATTGTGGTTGTCCATAAGCCAATCGACTGATCGACTTCTGTACAACCACCATGTCTGATTTTCCCCACTCGATCAGTGCTGCAGGCTATAATCGGCTGCAGGCTATTCTGATGGAGGGGGAAGTCTTCCCGCTCTCAGAAAACACTAACTCATCAGGAAGGATTCCCCCTTTCACCTCTAATGTTTGGATGGGGGGATGGGGGAATTGGGTCAGTTTTTCCCTTCAATCTGCTGGTTCAACTAAAAAAATGGACTAATGTATGGGCTGATTTAGGCTTTAAGTGATCATTCCTGCACTTTAACCACTTCAGCCCCCGAAAGGTTTTACTCCCATTCATGACCAGGCCATTTTTTGCGATATGGCACTGCGCTACTTTAACCACTTCATTCCCGGAAGGATTTCCCCCTTCCTGACCAGAGCACTTTTTTTGATTCGGCACTGCATCGCTTTAACTGACAATTGCGCGGTCGTGCGGCGTTGTACCTAAATAAAATTTGTGTCCTTTTTTTTCCCACAAATAGAGCTTTCTTTTGGTGGTATTTGATCACCTCTGCGGCATTTCTGATCACCGCTATAAACAAAGAGCGACAATTTGTCAAAAAAAAACAATATTTCTTACTTTTTGCTTTAATACATATCCAAAAAAAATATATAAAATCTCAATCGGCGTATATTGATTGGTTTGCGGAAAAGTTGCTGTGTTTACGAATTATGAGAATTAATTTATGGGGTTTTTATTTTTTACTAGTAATAGCGGTGATCTGCAATTTTTATCAGGACTGCGATATTGCGGCGGACATGTTGGACCATTTTGACACTTTTTTTTTATGGACCTTGGCATTTATACAGCGATCAGTGCTATGCACTGATTACTGTATAAATGTCATTGGCAGTGAAGGGGTTAACCTGCAGGGGGCGCTCTAAGGGGTTAACTGTGTTCCCTCAGTGTGTTCTAACTGTATGGGGGCTGGGCTGGCTGGGGGAGGGGAGTGATCGCGGCTCCCATACACAGGAAGCATGCGATCACATCCCTCCCCCCTCTGTCAGAACGGAGATCCATGTTTACATACAGTAAAAAGTGGGAGCCATCGCGGGCAGCCGGTGGACATCAAATCCGCCCTACCCGCTCCCTGGAACACAGTGAGCGCACGCACTCACGATCTGCGATCCCGTGGTCGCTGTCAGGTGACGGCGTTTCACGATAACGAACCACTTTGTCCCTGTCCTTCCACAGCGGGCGGTCAGCAACTGGTTAACTGACAATTGCGCGGTCGTGCAACGTTGTAACCAAATAAAATTGATGCTCTTTTTTTTCCCACAAATAGAGCTTTCTTTTGATGGTATTTGATCACCTCTGCGATTTTTTTTTTGCGATATAAACAAAAAAAGAGTGACAATTTTGAAGAAAAAAACTATATTTTTTACTTTCTGCTATAATAAAAAAAATTAAAAAATCGAATTTCTTCACTAATTTAGGCCAATATATATTCTGCTACATGCTTTTGGTAAACAAAATACCAATAAGCGTATATTGATTGGTTTGCGCAAAAGTTATAGCGTCTACAAACTATGGGATATATTTATGGAATTTTTTTTTTTTTTTACTAGTAACGGTGGCGATCAGCGATTTTTAGCGGGACTGCAACATTGCAGCGGACAAATCGGACACCTGACACTTTTGACACTTTTTTGGGGACCAGTGACACTAATAGTGATCAGTGCACTGTTATTGTACTAATGACACTGGCAGGGAAGGTGTTAACATCAGGGGCGATCAAAGGGTTAAATGTGTCTTTAGGGAGTGCTTGCTAACTGTGTGGGGGATGCTCTGACTGGGGGAACACAGGGATCTCTGCTCCTGCTTAGCAGGAAAACAAGATATCCATGTTCTCTAGCCTCGTTGAATGCTTCCCGCAGACTGCCTGCTTGTTCGTCGGACATTTCTTAAATAGCCATGGGGCAGAGACACCCGAGGATGTCAGCGGGTGACCCCATCCCCTTGTGACACCATGACCCAGCATGCCCCCGGGTGGTGACATCACAAGAGGGTGGGGTCACCCGCTAACATCACCGGAAGACTCCGCCCCTTAGCTATTTAAGAAATGGCAGACAGAGGAGCAGGCTGTCCACTGGAAGCGTTTGATGAGGCCAGAGGTTTTTTTGGGGTTTTTTTTTAGGGGGGGTTCGGCAGGTGGAGTGAGATAGATCTACATGGGGGGGGGGGGATTGTATTTATTATTTATTAAAGGAATTGTCAAAAACTCGTTTACTGCCTTTCTTCACTTTTTACACATTTTTGGTGAATGGGTAGGGTTATTATGTACCCCATACTCATTCACATGGGGGGGGGCTGGGTTCTGGGAGCCCCCTTGTTAAAGGAGGCTTCCAGATTCTGATAAGCCCCTTGGCCACAGACCCCAACAACCACAGACCAGAGTTGTGAGGAAGAGACCCTTGTCCCCATCAACATGGCAGAGCCCCCCCTGCCCCAAGGCACCCCCCCATGTTGATGTTACCTGGTATGATTCAGGAGGGGGCGCTCGCTTGTCCCCTCCCTTTCCTGCATGCTCAGATAAGGGTCTGGTATGGATTTTGGGGGAGACTGCATGCCATTTTTAAAAAAAAAAACTGGCGTGGGGTTCCCCTTAAAATACATACCAGACCCGAAGGGCCGGCTATGGATTGGGGGGACCCCACGCTTTTTCAGAACTTTCTGTTGCTGACCTTGTTTTGATTGATGTTTACACTTCAGCTGTCAGTGGGGAAGCCCGCTGACAGCTGATGAGGACACGGCGGCCGGCTTCCCAGCCCGTTGATTAATAACCAGCTATTCTTCACACAGAATTCTAATTGGTAGATTATTTTTTGAACGATCCGAATTCTAATCGTTCTGACTATTTGGAATTTATTAGAAAACGAATAAATGAAACAAATGTTCGTTACTATTTCATTTGGAGATTCAAATACATCCGAGTCTCCGAATAACCAAAAATTGGTCCGAATTTGTATTCGGACCGACACGAATTGTACATGTCTAGTAGGAAGTAATATTTGGCTTCCTCTTGCTTTGGTAGAGAGCTTATCATTCAATCCATCTGCTAAATTCCCTCCACCCCCAGCTCCATCCGAGGGCGCATTGGGATGCAAATTAGTTGGCGTGTGAAAATGCGCCCATGGCTTGTGTTCTGGAGAGGAGAGGACAATGCGCCGTCCTGAGTCAGCAATAACACTAATAAGCTGGGTGATTTCAGGAGCTCTGCTATAGTAGCATTCCATTATGCTTCAGTTATCTGGAAAAATGAGAGATCTGCTTTATAGAAGCAATGGTTTGTTTTCAGCATAACTGCAGCAATAATTGCAGTCAAGTTGGGGTCAATTCACAAAGGCTTTGCCACATGCTTTACGTGCTGTGCTGAGGGTTGTTTCCATCCTCTGTGCAAACTTTCCGACTATGGAAGAGGGGCAATATTCAGCACAATGTATGCAGGCAAATAACTCACCCCTGCCACACCCGGGAACAACTAATGCACAGAAAGCGATTGGTCGTATCCACCAATGCAGCCTGGATGAATGCTTGTGACTTTCATCCAATGAATGTTTCATAAGCAGACCCTCTGTGTGTACTTTTGAAGTGATTGGACCTTATATTCACGTGATTGTCCGTTAAAAATCACTTCCTCCAGTATATACACTACATTACCAAAAGTATTGGGACGCCTGCCTTTACACACACATCAACTTTAATGGATTCCCAGTCTTAAACCTTGTACACACGGTGCGACAGTCATACGACCGAGCGGCCCAAATTGTATGTTGGCTGATGTATCTCACGTGCTGACATGCACTATGCCTGGGGTAGGCAACCTCGGCACTCCAGCTGTGGTGAAACTACAAGGCCCATGAAACATTGCAAGACCCTGTGTCACTTAACCACCTCAATACCAGGCACTTTCACCCCCTTCCTGCCCAGGCCATTTTTCAGCATTCAGCGCTGTCACACTTTGAATGACAATTGCACGGTCATGCAACACTGTAATCATGGCACTGATATGTGACACTGATGAGCATTGATAGGCGGTACTGATGGGTGGCACTGGTGGGCACTGATAGGTGGCATTAATGGTCACTGATAGGCAGCACTAGTGGGCACTGGTAGGTGGCACGGATGGGCAGCACTGATGGGCATTGATGGGTGGCACTGATGCGCATTGATGGATCGCACTGATGGGCATTGATGGACAGCAGTGATGGGCAGCACTGATAGGCGGCGCTAATAGCCAGCACTGACTGGCATCACTAATGGGCGCTGATTGGTGCCACTTGTGGGCACTGTTTGCTGGCACTGGTGGGCACTTGTGGGCACTGATTGCTGGCACTGGTGGGCACTTGTGGGCACTGATTACTGGCACTGGTGGGCACTGGTTGCTGGCACTGGTGGAGCTAATTTTAATCAGGGCACTGATTACATGCCTAGATGTCCTCTGCGAGGAGATTTCGCTGATCCGCTCTCCTCGCCACACACTCTGTCAGTGCGAGGCGATGAGAGCCGATTACAGGCAATTCTGTGTTTACATGTGACCATCTGTGATTGGCCACAATCGACCACATGGTTAAAGAGCTACGGCTCTTTACAGAGATCCGAGAAACACGGCGAGGCAGCGATCTCCATTTTGTGCGCCCAAGAGGGTGCACGAGAGTGCGTGTTCTGGAATGACGTCATATTACGTCTTCCCAGAATGAGAGCCGAACCGCCCCTCTGTCATTTGACGGTGGGCAGGCGGCAAGTGGTTAAAGCATGTATAAACACTAGGAACATTAGATTTAAATGGTATGGGAAGGATTTTTTTATTCTATTTAAAGTTAGTTTTATTCTATTTAGAGTTAGACCAGCCTTTCTCAACCTTTTCAACACAGAGGAACCCTTGAAATAACTTTCTGGTCTCAGGGAACCCCTGCTATAAATGACTATATTTATGTAACACCCCCATAGTGAATAGGTGCTTAGGTGATAGATTCTTGCTAGGAGAGGCAAATTGATTCAGGCCTGGCTGTTGTGCAGGCCTGATTGTTTTGATTTGGGCAGGGGAGTGGCCCAGGAAGAGCTGAAGACTGCAGAGAAGAAGACTTCATGGTTATCCCTCCCCGTTGTTTCCAGATGGTTCTGGAAAAGGGGATGGAAGAGGAGGTAGGACTTTCTGAAGTATGTTAAGGAGCCCTGACCAATCCCCAACCTGGATTGGCAGGGGGCAGGCCTCCTTAAATACTGTGGTCTGCCCAGCTGGGGAAGGAGAGTGTCGGATGGAAGAGTGGAGATGTAGCAGAAGTTGCCTCACCTGGGAGCCCTTAGTCTGGGGGGGGGGTGACCTTTAGGCCTGGGAGCTTGGGTGCAAGCAGGAGGAGAGAGAGAGATCCTAGAGCAGCACAAGGGAGCAGGAGAGCAACAGAGGCTACAGGAGAGACTCATTAGAGGATCCACCGGTGTCGGTGAGTGACATACCCTGGGAGCTGGAGAAGAGGACTGAAGCCAGTCAGGGAGGTGGTGTCACTGGGCAGTGGAGAAGGCCAGAGCAGCCAAGAGGGCTGAGGTGGCCTGGAAGAGGATGGGCTGGGAGCAGTAGTCCATCAAACCCTAGCTAGCACCAACATACTCCACTACACTTTGAGGGCCCTGGGCCCTTGTCTGTAATGGGTGGTCCAGAGGTCCTGCCAGCAGAAACACAGGCCTCACCACTTGCTAGCTAGGTCAGAAGAAGATGTCAGAGACCTTATAAATTTAATTTTGGGTCTCACTGGAGAGAAGCAAGTGTTGTGCAGGAAGAAGTGTGAGGAGTGTAACGTTCAGCAGGTGTCAGTGCTGGAGGAAGAAGGAGTGTATATACGGAGGTGTATATAGACAGTCCCGTTTCTTGATCTATTGGGCATCCCACAGTCACCCCTACCCCATCCAAGTTTATTCCCCTAATAAACAACAAAAAAGCAAAGTACCGGCCTGTTCCGTGACTCTGGATGAAAGGAAATGTGTGATTGAGGGCAGAGTGACAGGTGGACCACATTAACCAGCGACCCCCTAAGGGGGCCATTGGCTACATTTGGGGGCTCGTCCGGAATTCATCGGTAAAGCTGCCAGTCGTTACCCCTAAAAACTGCAAGAGGACTGAGCCAAGGAACTGCATTTGTTCCATTGTTAGTGTGGACTGAACCTGGGGAAGGACTTGTGTGTTTGCCTGCTAAACAGTAAAGTTCTTTCAAGTGTGCTGTCGTCCATAGCAGCCAGCGGGAGTGGTAGCCAATTGCTGCTCCTGCTTGCCCAGTTGCTCCAACCAGTGCTGGGGCGGACACTTACACTATCCTGCAATTCAGTGACTTTGTTACCATGTGCCGTTACCCGTGGAAACCATGCCGGGTGATTGCGCCCATGGATTACAAATATGTTCAGTGATCTGCAAATGCTGGACATTACCCACTGAATTACAAATATGCCCAGCGCTCTGCAAAAGTTGGCCATCTTGAACTTTGTGCTCCAACTCCTGCTCACAGTAAAGTATTTTTTACCCAATCCTGCGCTAGAGAAAATATTGCACTTGTCTCACACTGTCAAATATAAAAATATATAAACATATAAAATCGTGCAGCCAGCAGAATGGTCCAGGCAAGACCAAAAAGATACAATGTAAGGTTTATACTGCAGCGCACATATTATATACATATAACAAAAATGTCCATAGAGTATGTTAAAGGTGAGTCCTATGTTAATGATGCTGCCACCGAACATCCACCGAAAGACCCGTCACCAGAGACACCAATAAGTCAAGCCTCTTACCGGAACCCACAGACCCCCTATTATGGAGGGTCAGTGACCGCTTTACACGGGTAGCCCCACTGTAGGAACCCCCCACGCAGCTTCTCTCCCACTGGGTCAGTCGCATACACCGCTCCCGGCGTGAGATGACAGTCCCACTTCGTTTAAAAGTATCGCTCGTTGGTCATGAAAAATAAGAAGATCCAATAGTGTAGATAACCCAACACACTTTTATTGTTAAAATATGTATAAAGCACACTCACATTGTAACAAGGTAAACAGCGCGTTCTGTGTACATATACTTCCAACCACTAAAATGGCGGTCGCGGCTTCCTGGTCACATGCGGCGAGCGTCGCGTAAGCTCCACCCAACGCGTTTCGTCATCAGTTGACGTCGTCAGGGGCGTGGCCAGCCAGCGATGCCTCTCGCTATATATGACCAGGATGTGGAAATGAGATGCGTTCCACACGCAATCTCACAAAACCAACAACCCCGGAAGTAAGCGGATGGTCACCACCAAGCGCACAGCAAACAGCAGTCCCATCCATATGCACACTTCCCAGGGTAATTTAATATAAAATAAAATAAAATAAGTGTGAATACATAAAAACCAATACATATAAAGTAACACAAATTAATGTATAGTAAAATTCATATATGCTGATAGATTTACATAAAACCAGCTAGAGGCCAGGAAGCCAGCACAGCGCCATCCAGTGACTGGAAGTAAAATTACATCATATAAAAGACTGTAAAAACATAGCTATAGGATACCCGATGTCTATGCATTATTGATAAACGCATTAACGTCTAGCTCTATATTAAGTCCAAAAGGAATAAAAGAACGTAACGTGTAAATCCAGTAAGTTTCCAACCTAGAGATTTCTCTCCTTGTGTTGTTCCCCCTCCAGGTGGGTACATAATTGTCTATGGCCAAAATCTTAGTACCCAATGGGTTTCTCCCATGATGTTTAGCATAGTGTTTAGATACACTATGATTGGGGAAACCCTTACGGATGTTGGCCAAATGTTCCTTTACCCTCACTTGAAAGGTGCGCGTAGTGCGCCCCACATAATACAAACCACATGGGCAGATCAAAAGATAAACCACATTCTTGGTATTACATGAGATAAATGATTTGATGGAATACATCCTCCCATCATGTGAAGAAAGAAAACTAGTACACTTGGATCTGATGCTATTAACAGTGCTTCACAGTAAAGTATGCCTGGGACTGTTTTTGTTATTAAGGGGAGAGACTCTGTTAGAAGTGTGCTTTCTAGAAATACAGTGGCTACAACAAATTACTGTTTTTACCGGCAACCACAAGCAATGCCAGCAAATCTGGACAGGTTCTGCTAGTGTCGGCATGTCTGCAAAGTTTCATCCTTCACACAAGGGGTTACAGCAGCATGCCATGCCATGCAGGCATCAGTTAAAGTCCCTGATGTGCCAGTCAGACCTGAGCACCTTGCCATCGCCATCCAGAGAGAGCTGCTGCCAGGGAGAGATGTTATCTCAGGTGAGCTGGATGGGGAAAGTAAGAACCGGGTCATATATTTTGGCTCCCCAGAATGCAGCATGAGTTGGGGTCATTGGAAGAGCTAGTGGAATGGACTTCTCTGGGGTCAAGTTCAGAGGAAGAAGGGAGGAGTGGGAGATTGGGGAGTCAAGCATCCAGGGAACCCCTCTGATAACTGAGCTAGAACCCACCATGACACCTGAACCCACTGCAGGAGCCCTGATCCATGTACAGCAGCTGTTTCTACGCAGGCCATCCACTACCCAGACCAGGGCACCCATCTACCAACAATGGGTGATACTGATGTTCTTCCCGGACAGGAAACTCCAAAGAACTGCCAAGACTGTCCAGGTTTTAAAGGGAAGTGCAACGGAGGGTAGTCTTGGAGTGGAGTCTGGACTTCCCATAAGTTCCACCCCGAATAATGGTCATCGTGCAGAATTCAAAACAGGAATGGGAGGATGACCTTCTTTGGGACTTTCTGCATGTTCCAAGGCCGCAGAGAGGTTCAGATAGTGTGTTGTGGACCCAGTTCCTTGATAGGTTAGAGTAATGGTGGTTAAAGTGGGTTGGCCGACCCAATGTTTTTTTTTTTTTTTATAAATTCTGTTTATTGAGTTTTTTCAGTAAACATACAAAACAACAGTCGCACGCAGGCGACCCATCTAACATAGAGAGGTACCCAGCTGGTCACCTCCGAACCAACGGTTCGTGAAGAACAAAAAAAGAAAAACCAAAAAGAAAAACAAGGCA
>BLSH010205237.1:93949-108796 GCA_018402905.1 Glandirana rugosa
AAATGAAAAAAGTCTCAAGGACTACCCTCCTCGGGGAGGGGTCCGTTTGTCCAAGACTTCTTTAAAACTTTCCGGTCTTGTGTGGAGTAGGGTCGTAGGGAAGTTACTCGGTTCAGAGACAGTAACCCGCGTCCCGTCGTCCGACCGCACAAGGACGTTCCCAATCCCCCTTTTTTGTCTTCTTGTTTTTGGTACGACATGAGAGGTTGTCAGTAACACCACCCAAATACGGGTTTGACCGAGGTGTGTCAGGAAGAAGTTCGTATCATGGACCCTAGGCCGTTGGTAGAAGCCGGGGGAGGAAGACAGAGGGACCTCTACCTCATTGTAACCCATTAGCAGCCCACGGCCAGGGATTTCAGACTGTAAACGGATGATTTTAGCCGGATCTTTGCGGAGAGTCTCTCAGACACGTCCTTCCTCGATCACATCCGGTCACGCCCCCCTTGGCCGACCCAATGTTACTCCATCTCCAGGGAGACAGAAGGAGGGGGCCGAAGATGGTTGCCGGATCCCAGGTACTATGCTTGAAGAAGGACTGTGTGGAGCCAGTTTGGGCATAAACCCACCACAATGACTGTTGGAGAGTACAGCATGGTTTTTGTTCTTCTGTTTTTTCCCCCTAACCCTTGCAGGAACACGCCAGCCTGCTGCCCTGCGCCCAATGACAGAGACTTGGCTCATTGAAGGGATGCTGGGATGAGGTGTGTTCTGGCCTTTCAAAATTTCTTCAGAACCTGTTTGCCTGGGGAGGGGCTCCTCCCATCAGGAACTCTGAAAAAAGTAAAAAAAAATCTAACTCCAATTGTGTTTTTTGTTCTTCCTTCCCCTGTATTGCTTCCGTCAGTGGGAGCTAACCCCTCACTGACAGATCAGACAGGAAAAAGAAGTGTATTGCCAAATACTGTTGTTGTTCGACTGGGAGGTTTATAACCCCCTTCCAGTTGACCTGTGTACTGTTTGATTATTTCGTTTGTAGTTTAGTTGATGTTGTTGTTCCTTCTGTTAGGATCCCTGGAATGCGGCTGCTGTCCATTCTCTTCCGTTGAGAGTCAACACATTTTCTCTACTACTATGGGAGCAGAGCACTTTTCTTAAGGGAGAAGTCCTCTGGCTCGGAAACTGTATACTGTGTATGCTGCAAGCTGCAGGGACCTGTAGTTAGGCCTGTTGATTAAGGATGGGCTCCCGGTTCGAGTCCAAAGTGAGTTAGACTCGAACAGCAGGTGTTCAATTGTTCCGGTGTTCCCGAACATTATGGGGCGTTCGCGGCAACTTCGCGCTCCTCATAATGTATTAAAATGGCAGCGGAATGCGGCTCGCTGATTGGTTAAAGCATGCACATGATCTGCATACTTTGGCCAATCAGCGGGCTGCCTGCTGTGAGAGCTTTTATTGGCGAAAGGCAGAGTGCCTTTAGCCAATCACTGCACATCAGCCTCAATCCATGCCCCACACTATATAAAGCCGTTTGTACAGCGGCTCTATGTAGTGTGTTGGCGGCGGTGGTCGGAGTTAGGCAGATAGCTTAGATTCCTGAAAACAGGCAGTTTTCAGGAATCATCTGGTCACCAGTCATCTCTGACCCTTGGAGTCCCGGGCGCAACGTTATGACGTCACGTCCGGGCCGGCTTTAGTAAACAAAGCCGTGGTCACGGCTGGAAAGGCTGGGATCTGAATTTTTTTTTCTGATCTCGGTCTTTCCAGCCTGCAGGAGAGATGTGAGGTCATATTGACCCCATATCTTTCCCTAAAGAGGACCTGTCATGCACCATTCCTATTACAAGGGATGTTTACATTCCTTGCAATAGGAATAAAAGTGATCAAAAAAAAAAAAAATTAAAGAGACAATGTAAAAAAAAAAAAAAAAGTAAAATAAATAATAATAATAAAAAAAATTAAAGTCCCCCCGTCCCCACGTACTCACGCGCAGAAGCGAACGCATACGTAAGCCTCGCCCACATATGTAACCGGTGTTCAAACCACACATGTGAGGTATCGCCGTGTGTGTTAGAACGAGAGCAACAATTCTAGCACTAGAGCTCCTCTGAACTCTAAACATGTAACCTGTAAAAAAAATTTAAAGTGTCGCCTATGGAGATTTTTAAGTACCAAAGTTTGGCGCAATTTCACGAGTGTTCGCAATTTTAAAGCGTGACATGTTGGGTATCAATTTACTCGGCGTAACATCCTCTTTTACAACATACAAAACAATTGGGCTAACTTTACTGTTTTGTATTTTTTTAATTTACTAAACTGTTTCTTTTAAAAAAAAAACGCATTCGGAAAAATTCCTGCGCAAATATCATGTGATATAAAAAGTTGCAAATTATGATTTTTACATGTAGCGTGTCACTGCTCCTAAAGAAACGATCGATTTAAAAACTTTTTGTTTCATTGATACATGTCCCCTAGGGCAGGACGCGGGTCCCCATACACTTTTCAGGGCAATAACATTGCATATAAGCCTTTAAAATTAGCACTTTTGATTTTTCATGTTCGGGTCCCATAGGCATTAAAGTGGTTGTCAACTCGTGACAACCACTTTAACCTACTTCACTGTGATCATGCCGTGACTGGCGGCTCCCACACGCATGACATCACGCATCATGAAGGCCAGTCACAGAGCCGGAGATTGTGGCCCCAGAAGGAAGAGGGGCAGAAGATGGACGCTGCCAGCACAGGGGCCAGCGCTGGCCGTTGCAGGCTTCATTTACAGGTAAGTGGCATAAAATGGGCTACTATGCAATGCATAGTAGCCCATTATGCATCTACTTTGCAGGGGATTATAGAGGAAGACCCAATCTGGGTTTCCTTCCTATTTAATGGCGTTCAGATGTTCGCCCCAACCTTTTTGTCTGTTCACATGTTCTGGTGCGAACTGAACAGGGGTGTGTTCGGCTCATCCCTACTGTTGATATGTACAAATGTAAATAATGTGCATAGAGTATATTTATTTTTGTACTTATTTATTCATATTATCCCCTCTAAGTTTGTTCCCTTTTCTCCCTTCCCATTTTTTTTGAGCTTGGGATGCCCTTGCTCTTGGGCCCAAGAGCTATTTTTTCTAAATGTATCAGCTGGGGACCAGCTGAGGTTTACGGGGGTAAGTGTAGTGCCCCCATAGTGAATAGGTGCTTAGGTGATGTATTTTTGCTAGTAGAGGCAAATTTATTCAGGCCCGACTGTTGTGCAGGCCTGATTGTTTTGATTTGGCAGATAAGTGACCCAGGAAGAGCTGGAGACTGCAGAGAGGAACACCCCTTAGTTATCCCTTCCCTTTGTTTCCAGAGAAAACTAAGTACTGTCCGTGATACTTTTTTTATTTGCACTAACATAAAATTTTTCAGGACAAGCTTTCGGGGTATCTCCCCTTCTTCAAGGTCCAAGTAGTACTGAATAAAAACTGTTTTAGCCAAATGTTAAAAAAGAGAAAAAAAAGGAGAAAAAAAACCTCTAAGGGAAAGGAAAAACAAACAAATACAAATGAATGTATAAGGCCATGGTAATGAAACTAGCTGCAGAGATAGTGAGATAAGACAGGCAGAGTTATAGACTGGGGAGGGGAGGGGGGGTGACAGTCACAGAGGGGGTCGTAAAATTTAGGAATAGTGAGTGAGAAAACCAATATCCAAGTTTAAGCCATTATTTTTTGTATCAAAAAGAAGAATCATTCTTAGTTCAAACGTTTTCCTTTCCTGCGTGGTTCTGAAGTCCCCTTTAAGAACTAAAACATTGAGGTTTTCAATAGTGTGGTCCGGTTGTGAAAAATGATGTCCCACAGGTGTGCAGAAATCATTTTCTTGATGATTCTTGATGGTATGTCTATGTAAATTCATCCTTGTTTGCAATTTCTGTCCTGTTTCCCCAACATAGGATCCTTTGTTGCACAGACTGCATTGAATCAGATATACCACATTACTAGAGGTACAGCTGTATGATCCCATAATATTGAAGGTCCCATTTGTGTGTGTGACACTTTTGGATGGATTGATCTGGTTGCACAGTTTGCAACGTTTTTTATTGCAGGGTTTGTTTCCATTATTAGTGACTTCATAATCAGAGTGAAGTTTCCTGCTGATTAGTTTTTGTCTGAGATTGGGTGGTTGCCTGAAAGCCAATATTGGGGGTTGTTGGAATATTTCTTTCAGGGTATCATCTTCTGTTATAATGGGTTGTAAATCTTTGATTATCTTTTTTATCCCTTCTAGTGCTGGGTTGTATGTAGTGACTAGAGGGACACGGTTATTTGTTTTTTTCTCTTTGTATTGGAGTAGATTTTCTCTTCGGGTTTTCAAGGCTGTGTTTATGCTGCTGTTAATGGTTTTGTCTTTGTATCCTTTCTTATGGAAGGAGTCTGCCAGTGTTCTGAGATGTTTATCTCTGTCCTCTGGGTCTGAACATATTCGGTGGTATCTGATGGCCTGGCTGTGTATGATGGCCCGTTTAGTGTGTTGGGGGTGAAAACTGGAACTATGGAGATAGCTGCATAGGTCAGTCTGTTTCCTGTATATCGAAGTGTGAAGCTTGTCATCCCTGATGTATACTGTAGTGTCTAGAAAGTTGACATGTGTGTTTGAATAATCCATTTTTAGCTTGATAGATGGGTGAAAGGTGTTGATCAATGAGCCAAACTTTTTTAAATGTTCTTCACCTTCAGTCCATATCATAAAAATATCATCAATATAACGGTAATATCTGTATGGCTTATTCACAAAGTTCTGAAAAAGGGGAAGGAAGAGAAGGTGGGACTTTCTGAAGTATGTTAATCCCGAACCTGGATTGGCAGGGGGCAGGCCTCCTTAAATACTGTGGTCTGCCCATCTGGGGGAGGAGAGTGTCGGGTGGAAGAGTGGAGATGTAGCAATGTAGCAGAGGTTGCAGAGGCCTCACTTGGGAGCCCCCAGTCTGGGGGGAGAGTTGATCTTGAGGCCTGAGAGCTTGGATGCAGCCAGGAGAGAGAGATCCTAGAGCAGCACAAGAAAACAGGAGAGCAACAGAGAGGCTACAGGTAAGACTCTTTAAAGGATCCACCGATGGTGAGTGACATACTTGGGAGCTGGAGAAGAGGACTGGAGCAGGCTGGGAGAATACAGTGGACAATCTGTGGAGGTCAGAGGAACCTGTCAGGGAGGTGGTGTCACTGGGCAGTGGAGCAGGCCAGAGCAGCCAAGAGGGCTGAGGTGGCCTGGAAGAGGATGGGCTGGGAGTAGTAGTCCATCGAACCCTAGCTAGCACCAACATACTACACTTTGAGGGCCCTTGCCTGTAATGGGCGGTCCAGAGGTCCTTCCAGCAGAAATGCCGGCCTCACCATGTGCTAGCTAGGATGAAAGAAGATGTCGGAGACTTGATACATTTTTTTTTTTTGGGTATCACTGGAGAGAAGCAAGTGTTGTGCAGGAGGAAGTGTGAGGAGTGTAACGTTCAGCAAGTGTCAATGCTGGAGCAAGAAGGAGTGTATATATACGGAGGTGTATATAGACAGTCCCATTTCTTGATCTATTGGGCATCCCACCCACAGTCACCCCTACCCCATACAAATTTATTCCCCTAAAAAACAAAAAAAAAAAGATATACCGGCCTGTTCCGTGACTCTGGATGGAAGGAATGTGTGATTGAGGGCAGTGTGACAGGTAGACCACAGCAATCAGACACCCCTAAGGAGGCCATTGGCTACATCTACAACTCATGATCAGGGCCGGCCCTACCATGGGTCCCAGTGGGTCCATTGGACCCAGGCAGCACTTTGAGAGGGGCAGGAAATTGAACCACGGCTCCCTCTCCTTCTCTTCTATTTACCCAGCAAATTGATGACCAAGATTTTTTTTTCCTGCAGTTTTGTGTGTCATGGCGACAACTGCCCCCCCGGGCCGCTCCGCCTGCCCCTATGCTACCCTAGCCTAGTTTTAACCTTTCCCTACTCAAAACCAAAGAGTATTAGTTATACATTCATTTAAACTCATACATTAAGGCGTCATACACACGGACGTTTTGAGTCTGCAAAAAGCTCACTAACGCGCATTAACGCCATAGCAGCGTTAACCGGCAATTTCAGTGCCAGTGTTTTCAGGTTCAAAAATAGCAGTGGGATGTCTTTTCAAACAAAACGTGACATAGCGCTGACGCTCAATAATGTGCATTAACGCCATTGCAAAACGCAGATGAAATTGCGTTTTTGACGCCGATTTTTTCCTGACGTCAGTGCCGACGTTACAGCTCGTTTTGTTAATGCGCCCGTGTGTATGAGGCATTAAGGGTTATAATGCATAGGCGCATGCCTGGAGTTAAAGTGGACATGGCATTATATTTTTCCATGTAGGCTAAATAAATTGTAAGTTTAACACTTAAAGGTATTTATTACTAGGGATGGGACGAACGGACCCCTATTCGGCTCACACCAGAACTTTCGAACACTGTGAATGTTCAGTCCCGAATAATGAACCCCATTAATGTCAATGGGACCCGAATTTCAGACATCAAAAGTGCCCATTTTGAAGGCTTATATGCATGTAATTAGGCATACAATGGTTATAGGGGTCCGGGTCCTGCCCTGGGGGAGATGTATCAATAAAAAAAAAGTTTTTGAAAAACGTCTTTTTTAAATGAGCAGTGATTTTTGGATTTTTAAAGTAAAAGCATAAAAATGAAAAATTCCTTCCAATATAGTGCCTGGGGGGGGGGGGGGGCCTTAGTCTACCTGTAAAGTGGCAGATCTGTACCATGTCTAGAATCTGCTGCAGCAATAACTGCATTTATAAAACCCCCCAAAAAAAAAAAAATTCCCTGCAAGCTACCTTTATTTTGCTCAGCAACAGCTGGGGAGCCAGTGTGTAAGATGAGGCCACAATGTAGTGCAGGGGGAACAAGATTAGAGATTTTTTGGATAAATTCTAGTGTCACTTTGACTTTGGATAGAAGTAACGGGTGCGGAACAATTGGGCTTTGGGTGTCGGTGGTGCCTTCACACCATAACCCTATAGAGGTGCTCTTCATGAAGGCAAGAATTGGCCTTTCTGTAAAAAAAAATGCAATGATATGCACCTATCAAACAGGTACAGAAAAATTTGTCTTTGGTTGTCGGTGGTGCCTTCCCACCATAACCCTATAGTAGTGCTCTTGATGAAGGCCAAAAACATGTCAATGATATGCGCCTGTCAAACAGGTGCTGAAAAAATGGTCATTGGGTGTTAATTGTGCCCATTAAACCTATGCCAAAAACATTGTTCCAGATTAAATTATTGAACACCCTCAAAGCTAGGCAGCCTCGAAGAAGGAGGGAATTGGAGTGGGAGTTATGGTGCTAGTGTGTTGGAATAGGTAAAAAAAACTTAGATGTGTGGTGAATGGAGGCAGCTCCTCAAAAAAGATTAGGTCCTGGTAACCTAATGACAACTTTAGAGGGAGAGGAGGGTAAGAGAGCGCCAGCCTGACCCAACCTCGAAGTCCTGCAGAGATTCCACATCCCCAAAAAACTCAATCGGTGACATCGGCATCAAGGGCTTCATAGCTGGTAATCCATGACTGATTCATTTTTATGAAAGTCAAATGGTCCACGGAGTCTGTGGACAGACACATTCTATGATCAGTCATGAAACCTCCTGCAGCACTGAATGCCCGTTCTGAAAGCACACTAAATGCAGGGCAGCCCAACTACTCTATAGCATACTGGGCAAGTTTTGGCCAGTGGTCTATTCTCATGGCCCAGTAAGGCAGTGGATTGTCAGCTGGAAAGCTCTCCATCTCTGTTTTGGCCCTGAGGCAATCGTCCACCATGTGATGCAGACGCTGCCGATGGGATGTGGAAGCTGACAGGCCTAGGTGGCGAGGACTAAAAAAATTACGAAATGCCTCACTGAGGCGGACGCCTTTTCCAACGCTCCTCTCTTGACCAACAGAAGACTCAAAAGAACATTTTCCACGATGCTATAACCTACTGGAGTCTGGAAAAACATTCAATAAAATCCTCTTTAACGTATCCTCAAGTGATTTTATCTCCTGCACTCTCTGTGGGGACGGGATGAGTTCCGAGACCTTCCCCTTATAACGGTGGTCAAGGAGGGTTGCCAACCAGTAATGGTCATTCTCCTTTATGCCAGGCTTGAGAAGCAGACTCCTTGGGTCACTCAGGATGACAGCATCTGGAACTTCCTCCTCCCAGCCATGTATTACTCCCAAGGGTCCTGGGGTTGGAAAGCCATTGCTTACAGATTGACGCATGTCTTCCTCTTCTTCGAAGCCTGCAAAAGTGCCAGAATCCTCCTCCTTATCCTCCTCCCCTCTCTCCTCCTGTGTGTTCTGTGACGTAGGAATGATGGTGTCTGGATAAAGTGGGGCTTGAGAGGAAAGGAAGTCCTGCTCTTCCTCCTGCTGCTCTGCCTCCAGTGCCCTGTCCATAATGCCACACAGAGTCTACTCCAGCAGGAACACAACAGGGATTGTGTCACTGATGCATGCACCTTCACAGCTCACCATCCGTGTGTCTTCCTCAAATGGTGACAATACAGTGCATGCATCCTTAATGATCAGCCATTGGCGTGGGGAAAAAAAGCAGAGGTGGCGCAGGTGCTCGTTGACGGCCCTGTACTGCATGTATAGCCGCTGCAGCATTGCTAAAGTCGAGCTCCACCTGGTGGGCATGTCACAAATCAGGCGGTTTACAGGCAGATAGAATTCCCGCTGAATTTCAGCCAACCGAACACTGGCTGTGTATGACCGCCTGAAATGGCTACAGACTCTTCTAGCCAGCTTTAGCACATCTTGCAACCCTGGGTACGTGTTTAGGAAACACTGCACCACCAAACTGAGGCCTGGCACATGTGTCAACTTTCCCTGTCTAAGGGCGGACAGGAGGTTTCAGCCCTGAGTCCACCCAGTTGTGTGACAAAAGCAAATTAACATTCGCTATTGTCGTCCTGATTCTCCTCCCGGCCAATCAGGAAGCGGGTCCTGAGACCCATCACCCGATTGGCCGAGAGGAGAAGCAATCCTTTTGGCTGCCTAGGAGAAGGAGGGAGGAGACACAGGGCAGAAGCTACCGTGATGTCGAGAAGGAGACACAGGGGAAGCTGCCACCCGCCAGAGGAGGCATTGCCCACAACATAGTGAGGAGCAGGTGACCGACCGAGGAGACAAGCCAGATATTGAGAGGAGGAGGGAGCCGGGAGGAGGAACGGGTTGTGCCTTCTGCCACTGCAGCTTTCCTGGATCGGGACTGCCAGATCGCCACTGTGAAGTGTTTATCTTCCCCCATCTCCTTCCAGCAAAGAACATGGATAGGGGGCGATCGAGCAAACCCTGCACAGTGGCAATCTGACAGCCAGTGGCATCTCTAGTGTGGGGCCTCAAAACTGAGATATTATAGCCCTCTATAGCCTCACTATAGTGCTTGATTTTTTTTTTTTGGGGGGGGGGCATTTGCTTACACATAATGTCCATAAACTTTAGGGGCACCATTTGGCATCTTCACCCTGGGTGCTAGATAACCTTGTCCAAGCATTTCCCCAGTACCACACCTTCTAGAGAATACAGAGCCAAGTATTATTTTTTGGTGCTAACTAATTTGTATATGATAAGAAAAGCAGTAAAATAGACCAGCCGCACAACAACAATAGACCCGCCCAGAATCAATAGATTTCCCCAGCAGCAATATACCCCCTCACAACAAAATACCCCCACAACAAAATACCCCCTGACAACAATAGAGTTACCCCAACAACAATAGACTCCCACCAGCAACAATAGATCATCCAGCAGCCAGCAATCATAGACCCCCCTCAACAGTAGAACCCTCCCAGCAATACCTGCCCTTACCAGCAACATAAGACCCAGTGGTGGCTAGTGGAGTTTTTTATTTTTGGGGGGGTGGCGGTGGCACTACCCCCCCCGCTCGCTCGCTTACCCCATTGAGGTGGTGGGTGGCAGGCAGTGACTCCAGGTTCTCTCCTTCAAGATGGTGGACCCCATGTAGGTGGCAGGCTGCAGGCAGCGGCTCCGGTGTCCTCTCCTCCAGCACGACGGATCCCATCTCGATGGCGGGCATCGGCTCCGGTGTCCTCTCCTCCAATACAGTGGCTTCCGCCATGCGTCTCCTCTTTCCTCCTCCTAGGCGCTAAGCGTCCAAGAGGATCGCCTGACGTTTTGGCCAATTGGGAAACTGGTCTCACCATCTGCTTCCTGATTAATGGGGAGGAGATTTAGTGTGAAAATAGTGAATATTCATTCACTATTGTCACACAACTGGGTGGGACCACCCTTTTTTGAAGCCTATAAGAGCCTCTGGCTCTAATCACATGCTTCAAAAATACATTCCCCCCCATTGGAATCCATGGTCCTGCACCCTGCATGTAGATCAGGGGTCTGGACGCCTGGATAGAGGGGTGGTGCCCGTGCACCCCTAATGGACGGGCTTCCACTGATAAGACCCTTAGCAACAATAGATCCTCAAGCAGCAACGATAGACCCCCCACAACAATAGATCCCCCCAGAAACAATAGATCTCCAGACAATCTCCAAAAATACACCTTCCAACACACCCCAGCACCACAAAAAAAAAGCCCTGCCTTTCACTGAGATTATGGTACTGCCCCCAAAAAATCCCTTCATCCACTTTTCTCTCCAGAAGGATTGAGCCATCTTTGTTCAGGCGACATCCAGGGTCACCTCCTACAGGCTTGTTAAAGCTCCTGGGAATTGCAGCATTGATCCGGCTTTGTTTCCACTCACCTGGACATTCTAGGTGTTCTCTTTTGGCTTGTTTTCAACTATTGTTAAAGCGGTGTTAACCACTTCAGCCCCGGAAGGATTTGCCCCCTTCCTGACCAGAGCACTTTTTGCGATTCGGCACTGCATCGCTTTAACTGACAATTGCGCGGTCGTGCGGCATTGTACCCAAAACATAATTGATGTCACTTTTTTCCCACAAATACCTGTAGAGCTTTCTTTTGGTGGTATTTAATCACCTCTGCGGTTTTTATTTTTTGCGCTATAAACAAGCAAAGAGCGACAATTTTGAAAAAAAAACATTTTCTTTAACTTTTTGCTATAATACATATCCAAAAAAAAAAAAAAAAAACAAATCTATTCATCAGTTTAGGCCAATTATATATTCTTCTACATATTTTTGGTAAAAAAAATCACAATAGGCGTATATTGACTGGGTTGCGCAAAAGTTATTGCGTCTACAAATTATGAGAATAGATTTATGGCATTTTAGTAATGGCGGCGATCTGCGATTTTTATCGGTACTGCGATATTGCGGTGGACAGATTGGACATTTTTGACACTTTTTTGGGACCATTAACATTTATACAGTGAACAGATCTAAAAATAGCCACTGATTACTGTATAGATGCCATTGGCAGTGAAGGGGTTAACACTAAGGGGAGGATCAAGGGGTTAAGTGTTCCCTAGGGTGTGTGGGGACTGTAATGACTGGGGGTGGAAAGAGAAAGCTGCTCCTGATCACTGGGAACAGCAGATCTCTCTCCACTTCCCTGTCAGAACGCAGATCCGTTTGTTTACATGAATGGATCCCCATTCTGGCTCTGTGAGGAGAGATCGCAGGTAGCCGGTGGACATCGCGCCCGCCGGCCCCCTGTAGTCTCTTAAAGCGCCACTGTACATCTACGGCAATTGAGAGAGAGAGCCAACCTGCCACGGCGGCTGGCCAGCAAGTGGTTAAACCCAAAAACAAAAAACTGAATTTCCTGACAGACTCCATGGCAGCAGGGGTTTTCTCTGCCTCCTCTCCAATCCTATAGGACCCCATTACCATACATTTGAGCCCCCCGTCTAGGGACCTGTACAGCGAGGACAGGTACTCAAGATGAGGGGTGTCCTGGACAACATGGTTGATTCCCAGCATAATTTGGCTGGATGCAGCCATTCTGGGAGCGGCGGTGTCAAATGAAGCCCAGGGCCCAGCCATGGGCGGGCGAGTGCCAACCACGCTGGAGAAGCCCAGTAATGTTTGGGTGGCCTGTTAATGCCCAGGATGGATGGCCCCCTCCAACTGTCTGGCAAGGTCCGAAGATGGACAAATATGATTGGCCTCCATGGCAGCAGTCTGTGTGCAAGATATTCTGGACTTTCTTTAGACAGGCCTAGATCTGACACTATTAGTTGCCTCCTTGAGGGTCCAGGTGTCGGCCCTATCGGCCTTCTTGGGTATCTTGTGGGCAAGTCACCCCCTCATCCGGCAGATCTTCAGGGGAGAAGCAAGGATAAGGCCGTGGAGGTAGCCAAGATTTCCTTAGTGGGATCTTCCTCTCACGGAGCTCAGTGCAACGTCAACAAAGGATCTCTCAGTCAAGTACGCCTTCCTTGTGGCAATCACCTCAGCCAAGAGATTTTCGGAGATCGGGGCCCTCGGTCACAAAGAGCCATTTCTGACCCTCTTCCCAGACCGGGTAGTAATCACCCCCATGCTTGACTCAAACCCTAAGATCACGTCGGTCTTTCACGAGACCCAGGAGATCGTTCTTCCTACCTTCAGGTCTCCAGAGACCTCTGAGGCACATCCTCATACTAAGGGAGGATCTTCAGGCGTCTGCCCTGTTCAGGTGGTCAGAGCATCTCTTTATCCTCTTCTCTGGAAAGAATAGAGGGGAACGGCCTCATCAAGAACTATCGTATCTTGGATCGTCCAGGCGATCCAACGAGCTTACAGGGCAAAGGACTTGGCTCCTCCGGAGTCGGTGACAGCACACTGCGCCCCGTGGTGTTTCCACGTCCTGGGTGGTGGCCCGGCAAGTAGCTCCAGATGTCATCTGCAAAGCGGCTTCCTGGTCTTTATACTTTCATGGCGCACTGCTGCGTGGAACCGGCATCTCTATCATCTGTGAATTTTGGTTTAAGAACCCTGTCAGTTGATGGGGCACAATAAATTTCTTCTGTTCAGCAATCCCACTGTATGGTTTCTTTGGGCTAGTTAATTCCCACACGTAGGCTGCCAAGTTTGTCAGGAAAACTGAAAATTTCCTATCAAATACTTACCGTAATTTTCCTTTCCTGATGGACTCTATGGCAGTTAAGGAATGCAGTCCCTGGGCGGGGTAATGGGGGTCCTATAGCATTGGAGAGGAGGCGGGGTAAACCCAAACGTAGGCTGCCATAGAGTCCATCAGGAAAGGAAAATTACGGTAAGCATTTGATAGGAAATTTTCCATTATATTGTAGATTACCAATCATTACATGTGATGGCTGCATTAGTTTTCTTTTTTAGGGTTATTCTTCCATCTGTTTTCACCTGGTGATCTGCCCAGTAACACACCTCCCTATTAGAATGCCCCACTCCCTAACTTGGGATGAAGGAGCACAGGGGGCGCAGCCGTCAGCAGCATGGTCAGTCTGGGGGGAAGAGGAGTGTTATATGTACTAGCAGATTTAAATACACTAACAAATTGAAGCCAGACTCCAGCAAATACTTTATAAGCAGTTATAGCAAACTGTTTTTTTTCTTTTAGGATAAAGGTTTTACATAAATTTCAATAAACGTTGATCATTGAAAGCACCCCTGTCAGTGGTAAATGGTTTGTCTCAACCCTCTTATTGTTACATGCGCAAGAGAGCTTGTTCTTTTGAAAAACAACAGACTTACTGGCCAACTCACTAAATGAAAATAAGAGAAAGCCTAAAAAGAAAATGAATGCAGCCGCCATATCTAAGAATTGGTAAGCTGAAATGCAATAAAGGTTTGCTTTGGATTTAAAACCGCTTTACATTTTTTTTACTGTATTCACGTCATTTAAAATCTATAACAGAACAAAGTGACCGTAAGGTGTGCAGGCCTAGAAACTCCAATGCAAAGAGCGCCACCTGTGGATCACTACTTTTCTGGTCTGTCAGACTGACACCAGAATAATATACACTGTATTACCAAAAATATTGGGACACCTGCCTTTACACGCACATGAACTTATAGGCATCCCAGTCTTAGTCCATAGGGTTCAATATTAAGTTGGCCCACCCTTTGCTGCTATAACAGCTTCAACTCCTCTGGGAAGGCTGTCCATAAGGTTTAGGAGTGTCTATGGGAATGTTTGACCATTCTTCCAGAAGCACATTTGTTAGGTCAGGCATTGATGTTGGATGAGAAGGCCTGGCTCGCAGTCTCTGCTCTAGTTCATCTCGAAGGCGTTCTATCGGGTTGAGGTCAGGACTCTGTGCAGGACAGTCAAGTTCCTCCATCCCAAACTCGCCCATCCATGCTTTGTGCACAGTGCTCAGTCATGTTGGAACAGGAAGGGGCCATCCCCAAACTGTTCCCACAAAGTTGGGAGCAGAAAATTGTCCAAAATGTTTTGGTATGCTGACGCCTTTGCTGGAACTAAGGGACCAAGCCCAACACCTAAAAAACAACCCCACACCATAATCCCCCCTCCACCAAATGATTGGGACCAGTGCACAAAGCAAGGTCCATAAAGATATAGATGAGTGAGTTTGGGGGGTAAGAACTTGACTGGCTTGCACAGAGTCATGTCCTCAATCCGATAGAACACCTTTGGAATGAATTAGAAGGGAGACTGCGAGCCAGGCCTTCTCATCCAACATCAGTGCCTGACCTCACAAATGTGCTTCTGGAAGAATGGTCAAACATTCCCATAGACACTCCTAAACCTTGTGGACAGCCTTCCCAGAAGAGTTGAAGCTGTTATAGCTGCAAAGGGTGGGCCAACTCAATATTGAACCCTATGGACTAAGACTGGGATGCCATTAAAGTTCATATGTGTGTAAAGGCAGCCGTCCCAATACTTTTGGTAATATAGTGTATGTCTGATATATGCCTCCTGAAAAGCTATTCAGAGGCTGCCCCACTGCACGCCGACCGGGGGGGGGGGGGGGGGG
>BLSH010205237.1:109510-121279 GCA_018402905.1 Glandirana rugosa
GGGGGGATCTGTACTATGGATGAGACATAGTAAGTGGGGATCTGTACTGTGGGGAGCTGTACTATGTGGGGGAGAGATCTATGTTGAGGGAAGCTGTACTAAGGGGGAGTTCTTTACTGAGGGGGCTGTTCTGGGGGTGATCTGTACTGGGGGGAAAGTTGTATGGAGGGGGACTGTACTAAGTGGGGGGTCTGTACTGGAGGAGCTGTTCTAAGGGGAGCTGTAATAAGGATGCGGGGGGGGGGGTGATATATGCTGCAAGGAGCTGTGTGAAAGAGGGGAGAGATCTGTATTGGGGAGTCCTACTAAGGGGAGATCTGTACTGGGGGGATCTGTACTGGGGAGAGACAATTTGTACTGGGGGGGGGGGGGGATTGTACTAAGGGGAGGAGATCTGTACTGGGGGGGTAGAGGAGATTGGTACCGGGGGAAAAATCTGCACTAGTTCTGCACCCCTGACCCCGGATCTATATACACTGTATGTATTTCATACTCCTGACCACTGCACTCTTTATGTTGTATTGTAGAGTTGCCGGTTGTTCAGTAGTCAGTGACCATGTTAATGAAGTTCTTCTTTAAGTTAGCCTGTGCACAGAAAAGCATGCTGTATGTAATAGAAGTTTTTTTTGTTTTTTTACAAATTATTGTGCTAAACTTTTTTTGTCAGTTGACCACTTTCCGACCGCCTTACGATTATAAGCGGCGACAACGTGGCTCTGTCCCTTGAATCGCCGCTTATAGCTGCCACTTTAGTGCACGGCGGCTAGGCGGCGTGTGCTCGTGTCCACCACACGCTCCCTGAGCTCCCTGAGCTCGATATCCGCCAGTGACTCGCAATGCCCTGTGACAGAGCCAGAACGGGGAACCGCCTATGTAAACACGGCGGTTCCCCGTTCTGACAGGCGGCATTATAAAGATCTACTGATCTCTGTACTCGGGTTCAGTTAGATCTGTCATGTCCCTGGCAGCCCAGCCCCCATACAGTTAGAACACGCCTAGGGAACACGCTTAACCCCTTCACTACCCCCTGCAGGTTCACTTCACTGGCAATGGCATTTATACAGTAATCAGTGGATATTTAAATTTCTGATCGCTGTATAAATGTCATTGGTCCCAAACAAGTATCAAAAATGTCCGACATGTCCGCCCCAATATGGCAGTCCCGATAAAAGTTGCAGATCGCTGCCATTACTAGTAAAAAAAAAAAAAAAAATTGTAAAAACGTTAGAAATTAATTTGCATGGTTTGAAAACGCGCCAACTTTTGTGCAAACCAATCAATAAACGCCGATTGCAATTTTTTTTTACCACAAATATGAGGAATAATATAAATTGGCCAAAACTGATGAATAAATTAGTTTTTGTGTATTTTTTTTTTTGGATTTGTATTTTAGCAAAAAGTAAGAAATATTAGTTGTTTTTGCAAAATAGTTGCTTTTTTTGTTTATAGCGGCGATCAGAAATGACGCAGAGGGGATCAAATACCACCAAAAAAAAGCTCTATTTGTGGGAAAAAAAGGACACACATTTTGTTTGGGTACAACGTCGCACGACCGCGCAATTGTCAGTTAAAGCGACGCAGTGCCGAATCGCAAAAAGTGCTCTGGTCCTAATGTGGGAAATCCTTCTGGTCCTTAAGTGGTTAAACCTTTGCTAGTGGCACAGTAATTAAAGAATATTATTTGGTACATAGGCTGTTGCAAAAGTTATCATGTAGGGGAGATTTACTAAAACTGGAGCACTCAGAATCTGGTACAGCTGTGCATGGTAGCCAATCAGCTTCTAACTTCAGCTTCTTCAATTAAGCTTTGACAATAAAACCTGGAAGCTGATTGGCTTCTAGATTTTGTGTGCTCCAATTTTAGTAAATCCCCCCCAGTCAGGGCTGATGCAAGGATTTTTGACACCCTAGGCCAGGGGTAGGCAACCTGCGGCCCTCCAGCTGTTGTAGAACTACATTTCTCATGAGGCATTGCAAGGCTGACGGGTACAATTACTCCCAGAGGCATGATGGGACTTGTAGTTTTGCAACAGCTGGAGGGCCGCAGGTTTCCTACCCCTGCCCTAGGCGAAACCTCATTTTGACACCCCTATTGGCCCAACCCCTGACTCCACCCCCTTTGCCCTGCCCATGTGACAGGAGGCAGCACTATACAGGAAGCATCGGCTCTGCTTCCTCTAGAGCTGACTTCAGTGCTGCGCAGCACCTCTAATTATACTACCGGTCGGACAGAGCAGCTGTCTGAGACTGAGTTAGTTACATGTTGCCGCCTGCAGAGCATGCAGACGCGTAGGGAAACCAGCGGCCGGGGGCTCCTAGGCAGCAGTGCGCATTAGGCGGCTGCCTAGTTTGCCTAGTGGTAGCACCGGCCCTGCCCCCAGTGAGTAGGCTCAAATTGTAAGCCCCTCCCATTGCTAGTGCAATTTTGCCACACCCACAACTCACCTGCAGAACACCATGTGTTTTTTTTATTGAATACAAGGCATTTTCTAATTGGCCAAGGTGGAGAAATGATGACAACATAAACTCCACCTTGTCCAATCAGAGAAACGCTTGTATTAATTTGAAAAAATTACAAGGGGTTCTGTGAATGGTGGCAGTGCCAATCAAGCGACCCCCTGAGATCAGTGTGCAGTGGGGTAGCCGCTTGGCACATGACCTGGAAGGTCAGCCCTGGAGTTCAGCTTTATTAGGGTCAACCCCCTTCATATGAAGCATACTTTTCTAGGATTTGAGCAGGGGAGGGCTGGGCCAGGGGGCAGGGTGGCAATTGCCCCCCAGGCCACCCTAACTTACATTTTGATAGGCACTGGTGCGGCTGCATTGATGGGCACTGATGAGGCTAAGCTGATAGGCACTGATGAGGCTGCATTGGTGGGCACTGATGAGGCTAAGCTGATAGGCACTGATAAGGCTGCATTGGTGGGCACTGATGAGCTGCATCGATGCATTATTTTTGTTGAAGCTCCTTTGTTGCTATTAACATTAAATGATGTTACTACATTGAATCATATTTGTCTTGCTTCATAACATCAATATCCATTATGAAACTAGGTAGGCATGGATGGTGAGCTGATTCAGTGGTTCAATGGACCACTTGACTGGACTTTCCCCCCCAGGCCTAAGGCTGCCAGCCCTCCCCTGGATTTGAGCACCCGCCTTTTTATCACCCCACAGTGCAGAGCCTGGCAGATCATTCAACCCCTGGCAGATGTGTCCGTGGCTATGCCAGTAGCAACTTTTTGGAAGTTGTTTTTCATGTAGGTGTTTAAGAAGGACTCCAGGTGGCGCCGGAGGGACACGACATAGAAAAAAAAAAGTGTGATTTTAAAGTTTAAGTTGCCGTACTTTTCAGATTTTAATTTACTTGATTTATGTTTCCCAAAGATTTAATTTTTCATAAACTGTTGTACGTAGAAGCGTTTCTAATATAATGCATGGGCAAGCATATCGTAGTCTCAGCAGGTTTTCAAGTTAAATGATTGCAAAGTCTCTTTATGAGAAGTTTCTAATGGAAGTGGTCATATGAAATGTGTCATTCACATATTTTTCCCCACTAAAAATATCTTGTCTATTTAGAGCAATGTGTAACAAGGTGCTGCGCTAAAATTCTGAAAAGCAAAAATATGACAATATAATAGCATAGATATAGACTGAAAAAAATATAAATTCATATAAATCCAATAAAGTGACAGTGCTGAAATGTGAAAAAAAAAGTGCTCAAATATAAATGTCTCTTGGTTCAGCTCCAATAGGGTGGCAAATCGGGAAAAGGGGAGCAACCGGTGCAAAGGAGCAGAAAGTGATCCAATCCTGAAGATTGTCGCACAGCACAGGGAGAAGATGGTGGTAAAGATGTTTGCTTACAAGAGGATGTGGATCCACATAGCTATACAGCAGGGATATGCAATTAGCGGACCTCCAGCTGTTGCAGATCTACAAATCCCATGAGGCATAGCAAGACTCTGACAGCCAGAAGCATGACACCCAGAGGCATGATGGGACTTGTAGTTTTGTGACAGCTGGAGGTCCGCTAATTGCTTATCCTTGCTATACAGCTAGTGAATCAACCAGGCTTGCATGGGGGTACCCCCAAAAGAAATCCAAGGAAGCAGGGTTCAAGAATAATGAAACCAGCGTATCCACACTCGGCTGCTTATCCTTAGGCAAGGAATGTTGCGATATCCATAGCAACCATCAGCCAAATGGAGGTTGTATAAAAAGAAAAAAGCTCCACATAGCGTGACTTCCGATAGAAAGTTAATTGGATAAAAAGGTGCACACTTACAGGTAAAAAAAAAGGCCGGCTCAAAAATGATCAAAATACAAAGCACATTAAACTGCGATAGTCACACGGTCCACAACCGACGCGTTTCACCCAATAGGGCATCATCTGGGACCCCGCTTCCTTGGATTTCTTTTGGGGGTACCCCCATGACAGCCTGGTTGATTCACTAGCTGTATAGCTATGTGGATCCACATCCTCTTGTAAGCATTAATCTTTACCACCACCTTCTCCCTGTGCTGTGCGACACTCTCAATCTTCAGGATTGGATCACTTTCTGCACCTTTGCACCGATTGTTCCCCTTTTCCGGATTTGTCAACCTATTGGAACTGTATCAAGAGACATTTATATTTGAGCACTTTTTTGCACATATCAGTACTGTCACTTTATTGAACTTATATGGATTTTTATTTTTTTCAGTATATATCTATGTTATTATATTGTCATATTTTTGATTATCAGAATTTTAGCGCAGCACCTTGTTACACATATCTTCTTTACACTACTGGTCTACTGGAGTGCTAGCTGCTCCTTCCTTTTGCGCATTTAATAATTTTATCCTATTTAGAGCAATGTGACAGTCAGGGGTCAGGGGTATAACTACGAATCATGGGGGCTCAGCTACATTTTGAAGGCTCCCCCCAACTAACACTTTCTATAGTACCTGGCCGTTTCAATATCTGTCATGGATCCAGTTTCCGACCGCCCCATAGCAGATTTTTTGTAAAAAAAATTTTGAATCATTTTTTCAATTTTTATTACCTTTTTTTTTCTTTTTCTTTTTTACATTTTTTTTTTTACACACAATGAAATGCATGAAACAAAGACATTATTTTTGTACAATTGCCATGTGATCTGCTGTGATTGGCGACAGAGATCACATGGTACCGGCAGCTGACAGGTACAGTGATCTGTCATTGGACGTCATATGACAGGTGGAAATAGACCAGGCAGGAAGAGGCTAAAATCATGTCATTCTATAAGCATTCCTTGCAATTGGAGGTAAACCCAACCCCTTCCTATTGCCCAGTGGTACTTTAACTGGGGTACGCGCAGTATATCTGTGGGTGGCCGCTAGGGGGCACGCGCGCCCGTCGTGCTCCTGAGGAGTGTGCCCGCGGCTCAGACAGACCCGATGTCCGCCGGCGAGCCACGATGAGCGGCCACAGCTAAAGAACGGGGAGCCACCGTTGTAAACACGGCGGTTCCCCGCTCTGTTAGTGGGGGCATAGGAGATCTACTGATCCCTGTCACTGGGATCAGTTAGATCTCTTATGCCCATGGTAGCCCAACCCCCCCACAGTTAGAACACACCCAGGGAACACAGTTAACCCCTAGATCTTCCCCTGCAGGTTAACCACTTCAATGCCAGTAACATTTATACAGTAATCAGTGGACATTTAAATTTCTGATCGCTGTATAAATGTCATTGGTCCCAAAAAAGTGTCAAAATGGTCCAACATGTCCGCTGCAATATCGCAGTACCGCTAAAAATCACAGATCGCCGCCATTACTAGTAAAAAATTATAAAAAAATAAAAACCCCAGAAATTAATTCTCATCATCCGTAAACGCGGCCACTTTTGCGCAAACCAATCAATAAACGCTGATTGCGATTTTTTTTTACCAAAAATATGAGGAAGAATATAAATCGGCCTAAACCGATGAAAAAATTTGTTTTTTTATATATTTTTTTTGGATTTGTATATTAGCAAAAAGTAAGAAAAACTGTTTTTTTTTTTGCAAAATTGTCGCTCTTCTTTTGTTTATAGCGGTGATCAGAAATGACGCATAGGCGATCAAATACCACCAAAAGAAAGCTCTATCTGTGGGAAAAAAAGGACGCAAATTTCGTTTGGGTACAACGTTGCACGACCGCGCAATTGCAAGTTAAATCGACGCAGCGCCGAATTGCAAAAAGTGCTCTGGTCCTAAAGTGGGAAATCCTTCCGGGGCTGAAGTGGTTAAGGATAATATGTGTATAGAAGACTTGACAGCCTCTCTTAGGCTTCTTTTACATTAGCAGTACTACTTACCAAAATGGCTGACAAGCATTCTGGAGGGGCTTCTCCTCTCCTCCTGAATGCATATTTTATGTTTTATTTGTTTACTTTTACTTTTAAATTGCTGAATGCTTTTGGCTTGCAGGTGCAGTGCAGCCCCATTGAACTCAAAGGGCAAGTTTACAGATGCTGCTGCCTGTCAAACTCTCCACCCAGAGTTAAAAATGTCGCAGTCATTAAGCAAAGCATAGGCCCTGACATGTGCACAGCCCTGTCTGGCTGTTTTGGCTACAGTTTGGAGGGGGCAGCCAAGGGGTGGTAAAACTGTGGCTCAGTCACCCTTGTTTACCCCCCCCCCCCATCCCGGCTACCCGGCTAAAGAGAGCCCTTAGAGATATATAAACAGGTTGAAATGCTGGTTAGTAGCTGCTGGGGGGGAAGGAATTAACTGTATGTCGTGACTCTCTGCATTTGGCACGCTTCTGCTGGGCTCTGCCTCTTTCTTGTGCATATATAAATTAGGAAGTCCAGCCACATGGGAGAAGAGAGAGGCTGTCTGCTGCAATGTAACCCAATCCTCCGTCACACTATATCACGGAGGGGCTCTGCTCCAGCTACCTTCTCTGCTATCTGTCATCACTGTAGATGCTTGCTGTGAGGAGACTGCCAACATGCCTGGGGCTGCTGAAACCAGTAGTCCCACAACATGGTCTGATGCATGGAAAGGAAAGACACACACAGCCAGCAAGGTCTGGGAGAGAGTGTCTGTCCCTGATGCCAGCAATCCTATGTTCTGGAGCCTTCCACATGCGGGCGTAATGCTGGGATATGCAGTCCTCCCAGAAGATGTCAACATTGGACTCTTTCCTAAGCAGGTATGCTGGGAGCAGACACAAGCCTGCAGTTAGGGACTAGGAATGTTAGGAAAAGACTGCACTAAGGCCCCATTCACACCTGAGCGTTGGGTAGCCTGAAGCTACAAAACGCTGGAGGGGAAAAAAATCAATGATTCTCTATGGAGATGGTTCACATCTCCACTCAAAAACGCCTGAAGCCAAAAGCCTGAAAACGCCTGAAGCTCAAACAAGTTCTGGAAGTATTTTTGTTGCTTGATTTGGGCGTTTTTCTACTTTTTACATTGGTGACCTTTTGACCTGTAAAAAATCGTGGTAAAAACGCTGCAAAAATCGCGGTAAAATCGCTGCAAAATCGATGTAAAAAAACGCGTGCATTTCTGCCTGAAAACGCGACGCCCAGGTGTGAATGCAGCCTTAACGTTGAACTGTTATCTTGTATTCCTTATCATGCTGCACTATTCCAGTAAAGCTTTTGAAATGTTTACGTCTGGTCTGAAGTTACTTAAGGAGGTGCATGGTGGCAATGGTGTATGGAAGAACAGGGCTGTAACACGCACACGGGGTGAAGTGGTGACATGCCATTGCTAGGGGCAACAAGTATAAGAGAAGTATGATATGACATCCAGACAGAGGGAGAAAAATACCGGCATGGGTGACGGGTCTTATGCATAGGGAAGGAAGCCGTCGGTGCCCCAGCAATTGGGATCGGACCTTTGAGGTGGAGACCCTAGGGACCTAGCCGCATGGTACAGAACAGTGCGCACGCATAATTAAAGAGGAAGTAAACCACGCCAAAGTTTCATTTTTTTTGCAAAGTAAAGGCATAATGTGCTAGTATGCATTGCTGCGCTGTGAGCTTTGACAGATGCTTCCATCTTCCCCCAGTCTTCCTTCCGGGTACGCATCCTCCGGCCGTCTGATTGGCTGCGATGACATCTCTCCCGCACATGCGAACGGAAGTCATAGACCGTGGCACGGAGCTCTGAAGGGACAGCATGGGTATACCATCCCTTCAGTGCACATGCGCTGGTGATATCACCGGCTGCATGAAGTGTGAATATCTCCTAAACTGTGAAGGTTTTGGAGATATTCATAGTACCTACAGGTAAGCCTTATTATAGGTTTACCTGTAGGTACAAGGCTCATGAAAGGGTTTACATCCACTTTAATCCTTTTGTATCATGGCAAAATTATTAACATTTTTATTACAATTTTACTAAAATACAAAGTGCAAATTAAAATTCCTTCCATATTACTATCCAAATAATCCCATAAACATCACCACAGTCACCAATATGGCCCCCAACATAACCAGATCAATATGCCAATGAATTGCAGCTGTCAATGTCTAGGAGGGCCTCATTTAGGTTGGTGTATGAGAAAGTGAACCTCTACATGTTTCACACATTTGTGCTTCTTCGACTGCTTGGGGTAAGTATTCTGAGTACCATAAAAATGTGCAATGAATATAGCAGTGGCGGTCGCTCCATTAGGGCACAGGGGCGCCGGCCGTTAATCCATGCGCCCGGTGCCTAATCTACATGCAGGGTGCGGGACACATGGCTTCCATTGGGGTTTTTTTTTTTTTAAGCACATGATTAGAGCCTGAGGCTATAATAGGCTTCAAAAAAGGGTGGGCTCGGTGTGTAGAGCACAACACCCTGAGCCCACCCAGTTGTGTCACAATAGCAAATTAATATTTGTTATTGTCTTCCTGCTTTTCCTCCCGGCCAATCAGGAGTCGGGTCTTAAGACCCCATTGGCCGAGAGAAGCGACTGTATTTGCCGCCGAGGAGGATTCTGCCGAGGAGTAGGAGGCGCAGAGGGAAGCTAAAGCAGTCTGCGACCTAGATGAGGTAAGTGGGGGGCTGGTGGGCCGACCAAGGGTCCAAGTGGCAGAGATAAATGTATTTGGGCGTGGCCTGGCACCTGTATACAGCTTCATTTTATGATACAGAGACACCGGGGTGTACTGCTCACTTCTAAGTCAGGGTGCCGTTATATGGTTGATGTCACATAAACACGCCATGCCTGGTTCCGGGCGAGTCCAGAGGAGGGAGAAGAGTGAAAGAGAGCAAAAGGTCCCGTTTTTCAACTGAGCATGTTGGCTCCGCCCACACACAAATTGGACATCTTTTACAATACAAGTGTTTCGCAGAAAATATGACATCTTTAGCTCAGGCGTGCAGGCAGGAGGGTGTGCTTAGCTGAGAAAACCCCTCCTCTCCTCTTCTCCTCCTGAAGACTCCTGGGATGTTAGACGAAATTTTGGCCTATGCCAGAAATCAGGTAGTAACTAAAGAAATGTAAAAAAAAAAATGAAAACAAGCAAATATAATATGCTTTCCTATCTACAATATTTACTAATGCTAGCAGCACTACAATGCTCTGGGAATTATACTTTTATTTACAGTAATTTGTATAACCCTATACTAAAGCTGGCCATACTCGCTTAGATTTTCATTCAAATGTTCATAGAAATATTGTTCATCAGGACATACTTTATTGTCACCATTGAATCAACTAATTTCATTTGAAAACCCTTGAAATTTCACCCAGATCTGCTATTTGAATGATATCCCAGATGTAAACAGGTTTCCTTACAATAAGTACACTTTTTCCCGAAAAAAAACCTCATTCACATTTATAACTTTGTTTTCCATCTCGCTTCTTGGAAATTTCTCATCACACTGGTCAAAAATTTTACTAAACTCTACTGGTGTATGGCCAGCTTTGGTTTCTCATTGTATAAGATTGACCTACCTTAAGGACTCTTGATGACACAATGTATGTCCACCTTCAGCTCAATCTGATGTATTTTCTTTACATCTTAATTATTTTTTTCTTCCGTAAGTATTTTAATAGATTTTCTAGAATACAACATAATTCTAAATGCAATCTTGAGCACATCAGTACATTAAATGAATGTGACAGAATGGTAAAGCAAATAAACATATCAGAATACTATCACACATAAATTCAACATAGAAGTGAGGTAGGGATCCCTCTAGGAGAGTATGGAAGAGAAGTAATGATCCTTCTAGAAGAGTATAAAAGAGAGCTAAGGATACCTCTAGGGGAGTTTAGAAAATAGGTGAGGATCTCTCTATATAGTATGGAAGAGAAGTAGAACTCTCTAGGAGAGTATGGAAGAGAGGTAGAGCTCCATCTAGAAGAGTATAAAAGGTAAGTAGAGCTCCACCTAGGAGAGTATGGAAGAGAGGTAGAGCTCCATCTTGGAGAGCATAGAGGGTAAGTAGAGCTCCACCTTGAAGAGAATGGAAGAGAGGTAGGAAATCCTCTAGGAGAGGATGCAAGAGAGGTAGAGCTCCATCTAGGAGCGTATAGAAGGTTGGTGGAGCTTCATCTAGGAGAGTATGAAAGAGAGCTAGGGATCCCTATAGGAGAGTATGGAAGAGAAGTAGAGATCTTTCTAGAAGAGTATAGAAGAGAGGTCAGGATCCTTCTAGGAGAGTACAGAAGAGAGGTAGGTATCCCTCTTGGAGAGTATAGAAGAGAAGCAGTGATCCTTCTAGAAGAGTATGGAAGAGAGTTGAGGACCCCTCTAGGAGAGTATAGAAGAGAGGTAGGAATCTTCCTACGAGAGTATGGAATAGAAGTAATGATCCTTCTAGGACAGTATGAAAGAGGAAAGTGTAGAAGATAGGTAGAGCTCCATCTAGGAGAGTTTGAAAGAGAGCTAGGGATCCCTCTATGAGAGTATGGAAGAGAAGTAGTGATCTTTCTAGAAGAGTATGGAAGAGAGGTGAGGATCCTTCTAGGAGAGTATTGAAGAGAGGTAGGGATTCCTCTTGGAAAGTATGGAAGAGAAGTAGAGATCTTTCCAGAAGAATATGAAATAGAGTCGAGGATCCCTCTAAGAGAGTATAGAAGTGAGGTGGAGGGTCCTTCTAGGAGAGTATGGAAGACAAGTAGTGATCCTTCTAGGAGAGTATGAAAGAAAGATGAGGATCCTTCTAGGAGGAGGTAAAGCTCCATCTAGGAGAGTATAGAAAGTAAGTAGAGCTCCATCTAGGAGAGTATAGAAGGTAGGTAGGGATCCCTCTAGGAGAGTATAGAAGAAAGGTAGGGATCACTATAGGAGAGTATAGAAGAAGTATAGGGATCCCTCTAATAGAGAATGGAAGAGAAATAGTGATGCCTCTAGGAGAGCATAGAAGAAAGGTAGGGATTCCTCTAGGAATTTATTCTTTCTTGAGAAGACAAGATTAAGAAGGAATATGATCAACATCTATAAATACATAAGTGGTCCATATAGTGAACTTGGTGTAGTTATTCACTTTCAGGTTACTACAAAGGACAAGGGGGGCACTCTTGATGTCTGGAGGAAATTAGATTTGACCTCAATGTATGGAAAGGCTTTTCCACAGAACTAGATCTGGCCAGCTCAGTAGATTGTTTTAAAAAAGTGCTGGATGTATTCCTAAATGCACAAAATATAACTGAAAAACTAACATTTATAGGCAATAACACCAGGGAAAGTTTATCCAGGGAATATCCGATTGCCTCCTGGAGGATTAGGACAGGATTTTTTTTCCTCCATTGGAGAGAATTGGATCACGCTTTATTGTTGTTGTTATTTGGGGGGGGGGGGGGGGGGGTT
>BLSH010205237.1:121289-147347 GCA_018402905.1 Glandirana rugosa
GACTTTTTCTGTGTGAAATGTGGGTATAAGATTATACATATGGGGTTTTCTATTAGTTTTTCTTTTCTCTTGAACTAGATGGACTAGTGTCTTTTTTCAACCCATCATGTAACAATAGAAGAAAAGATAAGTGGATTCTATGGGAGAGAAATAGTGATCCTTCTTGAAGAGTATGGAAGAGTAGTGTTCTTTCTAGAAGAGTATGGAAGAGTAGTGTTCTTTCTAGAAGAGTATGGAAGAGTAGTGTTCTTTCTAGAAGAGTATGGAAGAGAAGTAGAGCACCATCTAGGAGAGTATGGAAGAGAGGTATGGATCCTCTAGGAGAGTATGGAAGAGAAGTATGGATCCTCTAGGAGAGTATAGAAGAAGGGATCCATCAAGAGGAGTATGGATGAGACGTAGTGATCCCTCTAAGAGAGTATGGAGTACAGTAGGTATTGACATGGTCATGTTAGGCATGGTCTAGCTCTGCCTGCATTCAATTTTTAAGGGTGGGAGACACTAGGCATGTGAAGAACTCCACATGTGGTCAAGAGGGGTAGACCTATCAGGAGCTGGATGTTTAGTTCTTTTGACATGACATGCTGACTTTTTGTTTCATCACTTTCTTTTGTAATGCACGAAACAAGAATAAAAACAAATAAAAAAAAAAACACATGTACATTGGGAATAAAATATGCCTTGAACATATGTAGCCTCTATTGTATGTTTGTTATAATCCAAATACTTCATTTTATTTCTTTTTTTTCTTTTTTTTTTTTTTACCAAAACAGAAGAAGGTTTTATTCTGAACTAAATGAGGATATAATGAGGTGAAAAACAAAAATTACAAAATGATTTTGCTGTCGGTAACCCATAGTTCTTTTCTTGCCACTTGCACACAATTTCTATATTTTTTTACAGTGTGGACGTTGCATTCCTTCCAATCATTACTGCTATAAAACTGCAAATTGTTGACGATAGGCATCTTCAGCTCATCAAGTATCCTGGCAACTTCATCCTCATGAAGACTCTTGCCATCAAGAAGCTGAGCAGAACACAAACAAATCCGATAAAAAGCAGCAAGAATCTGTTCAGCTTTGGAATATTAGGTACATTGGATCGATCCAGGATAATGAAGCCTAAACCTCCCATGGTAAAAAGGAAGCTTGATGCCAGTCCTTCCATGATATACTGACCATTCACTCTGTAGGCCAGGAAAGCTACTGGTCTTTGGTGTCCATGTTCATCTGTCATGGATCTGACACTAGGTGGTTCCACAATTACATCATAAACGATCCCTCCAGTGATGAGGAAGTAGGAGACCACCACCGCGGCGTACACCGTCATAGCAGAGGGCATATGGAGCTAGGACGGCTTCTTCAGCTTCAAGTTGGGACATTCCAGCACTGTGAACGGTATTCGGTAGAGAGTCTCCATCCTTCACCCCCTCTGTGTACTGGGATCTACTTCATTTTATTTCAATCCTAGAGGGGTTAAAGTATGTTTGGCATCTGACAATTATTCCTTTGTGGTTTTATTTTTATCGCAATGTTATATGGAGGAGCGAGTCTCAGACCGCCACTGAATTTTCCAGGAAATGAAGGATTATTATAAGGTTTATTCATACCATAGTTAAAATGTTACATAGGAGTTATCAGTAATGTCACGACTCATACAGGTTCCCCTTTCGATGTATAAAAGCAAACTTTTACTGTCCAACTAAGGGTTTATGTTCAAACCACCAGTCCCATACAATTTACAATACTATAATGTTATAGGCATACCTGAAATATTTAATGCTGTACTCTGTCCACCAAAAATTTCATTTAAATATATTCCTCTATTGCCATAAAATATATAAATCAATTTTGTATGCACCAAATGGCAATCCAGATATTACTTTGTAACAGTAGCAGTCAGGGCTGGACTGGGACAAAAATTTGGCCCTGGACTTCATCCAGACCGGCCCACTTTAATTTTGCAAACACGCACAAAAACAGTATATAAACTATACGAAATTGCGCAAAAAAACATAAGTAAAAACATTCCACTGTAAGTATAAATGGCTCTTTTTTTAACTCTATTTAGAGAAAAAGATGCATTCCAACATCACAGACGCCTTTAGAATGACATGTGTAAGTTGCACTCCGTTCAATGGCAGGTGTCAGAAATAAGGGAAACAGTTATAAATAAATAACACCTTACTTTTGAATATATAATTTACAAGAAACAGTTCAATCAATAACTTGTGGGAATCACAAACGTAAAAAGACAGGCAAAAATCCTTTATAATCTTTATAAATTTTGGCCAAAATTTATACTGCTATATATCTTTGGTAAAAATAACCCAAATTAGTGCATATTATTTGGTCTGTGTGAAAGTTATAGAGTCTACAATCTATGGTGCCAATCACTGAAAATTGATCACACCTCATGTACTGACGGCCGATCTCATTTCTTGAGGCCCTGAAATTTTATGAAAGTACAAATACCCCCCAAATGACCCTTTTGGAAAGTAGACAGTCCAATGTATTTAAAATAGTAAGAGGCATGGTGAGTTTTTTGACGTTGTAATTTTTTCCCACAATTCTTTTCAAAATAATTTTTTTTTCTTTTCACAATATTGTCATATTAACAGGTTATTTTTCACACACAGCAAATGCATACCACAAATTACACCCCAAAATACATTCTACTACTCCTCCCGAGTATGGCAATACCCCACGTGTGAGACTTTTACACAGCCTGGCCACATACTGAGGCCCAACATGCAGGGAGCACCGCCAGGCATTCTAGGGGCATAAATTACACATCTCATTTCCTGACTACCTATTACACTTTTGTGAGGCACTGCAGTGGCACTGATGGGCACTGTAGTGGCATGGATGTGGCACGGATGAGAACTGATGTGGCATGGATGAGCATGAATGAGGCATAAATGAGCCATGGATGGGGATGGACGAGCCATGGATGAGCATGACTGAGCCATGGATGGGGATGGCTGAGCGTGGATGGGGATGGCTGAGCGTGGATGGGAATGGCTAAGCGTGGATGGGAATGGCTAAGCGTGGAAGAGGATGCTTGAGCATGGATGAGGATGGATGGGATGGCTGAGTATGGATGAGGATGGATGGGATGGCTGAGTATGGATGAGGATGGATGGGATGGCTGAGTATGGATGAGGATGGATAGGATTGCTGAGGATGGATAGGATTGCTGAGTATGGATGGGATGGCTGAGCCCAGCTGCGTATGGATGGGATGGCTGAGCACGACTGAGTATGGATGGGATCGCTGAGCACGGCTGAATATGGATGGGATAGCTGAGTATGGATGGGATGGCTGAGCACAACTGAGTATGGATGGGATGGCTGAGCACGGCTGAGTATGGATGGGATGGCTGAGCACGGCTGAGTATGGATGGGATGGCTGAGTATGGATGGGATGGCTGAGCATGGCTAAGTATGGATGGGATGGCTGAGTATGGATGGGATGGCTGAGTATGGATGGGATGGCTGAGCATGGCTGGGGATGGATGGGATGGCTGAGCACGGATGGGGATGGATAGGATGGCTGAGCACGGCTGAGTATGGATGGGATCGCTTGGGATGGCTGAGCACGGCTGAGTATGGATGGGATGGCTGAGCACGGCTGAGTGTGGATGGGATGGCTGAGCACGGCTGAGTGTGGATGGGATGGCTGAGCACGGCTGAGTGTGGATGGGATGGCTGAGCACGGCTGAGTGTGGATGGGATCGCTGAGCACGGCTCGGGATGGATGGGATCACTGAGCACGGCTGAGTATAGATGGGATGGCTGAGCATGACTGAGTATGGATGGAATCACTGAGCACGGTTGAGTATGGATGGGGATGAGTCAGGAATTGGCACAGATCAGCGCTGTGGGCACTACAGATCCTGCCCACGGAGCTGCTGCACCCGATCTCTCTCCTCTCCACTGTACTTAACGGTACGGAGAGGGGAAGAGATGCGCTGGTTCACAACTGATTGCTCCGTCATTTGATGGAGCAATCACGTGGTAAAGGGCCGCTACCATTGGCCCTTTACCGTGATCGGACCTGTCAGTCACAGATTTTCCCTGGTGCGCACCCCAGGGGGCACGCGGGTGTGCGATTTTGGGAGGGCGTACTATGGCGTCCTCCCAGACCCATTATCTGACTGTGCTGCACCCGGGTTTCGGCTATGGTGCGGTCAGTAAGCGGTTAATCTGAAGTAAGATGGCCTTATCCCTTTGGCAATGGTGGCAAGAGGCAAGGTAATCATCACTCATCACTCTTAAGCCTTTACCTTAGTGCCTGGCACTGCCTGCTTACTTGATAGTTGCACGCTTTTGTTGGTGAAGTGAAGTTGCTGGCTCCTTGATAGTTCCTCCCTGGCGGATCCTTGCAGACTTCAGCAGCTCCCTGCGGCCCCTCCCATCCTGACTCCGGCCGTGTGAGTGACGTCACGCCGCTGGCCGCCGGGACGGGACTACAAATCCCCTTAGGAGAGGGGAGTGGGACTCGGGGTGGCTGGTACAGGTACTTGTGTGTGCCGGGTGCAGGAGCGCAGCGCACTCGGCACATTGTCAGAGACAGGCAGCCTCACACAGGGATGCAGACAGAGTCTGAGTACAGTACAGTACAGCTAGCGGCGCGGGTACTGTCTGCTAGTGTGTACTGTGCTCTTGTCACTTCACCTGCACGGCCGCCCCCCCCCCCACCCCGTCACCAAATTGTTGGATGGTCTGACCCAGGGAAGATCCTCCCCTTCCTTGTACCGGCCCGGCCACAGTACAGCGGTGCTCAAAGCTGCGCAGGCTCAGCCATTAGTTTGTTGACACTTGACAGGCTCAGGCTGTCTGTCAGTGTCTCCCTGACTGAACTGGCCCACTGAGCCATCGGCCCACCGGGAAACTCCCGGTAATCCCGATGGCCAGTACAGGCCTGGTAGCAGTGACATCATCACTGTGCTGTACATAGCCTGTGCAGAGAACAGAGCTGTGGGAGGGGCCCAACAGCCACACCCACTACAGGCTGCCTGCAAAAAAAATACAAAATAGGAGGGGGCGGAGACAAGACCAGTCACCCTGCACAAGGAGAAAGAGCAGCATTGGCTGGTCTTTATTACAGGAAGCAAATGTCTCACACTGGATTACTGCACAGATCTGGAAGAAATACACAAAGCACACCCATTTTCTGTTATCCCCTTTTATTCTTGAAATTCATCTGCCCTCTGGTGCCCATCATATGATTAGACCTTCATCAATGGTCATGGTGAATGGGAGCTGCAGTATTCAGCCAGAGCTGTAGATTGGCTGGCTCACCAAGCCCCTTGAGGGCAGAAGAATTCTGAGGATGGCAGGAAATATTTCTAATGTTCTTCACCACTTACCTACCACTGTATGTTTAATAATGTCAAAGTGGTGTTCAGTTACTTACCCAGTGCTGTTTATAAACAGGATTAAATAAAAACACCATCAGTGCACTCATTAACGCCTGTGACTTCCTCAGACTGGTCAGCTCACACACTGTGTGCAGAGCCACTCCGAGAGGCTCTGTACCTGGGGATCACTGTAATAAAGGACCAACCCTGCCAATCACAGATGTAAACTAGTGTAACCATTACTGTAAGCCCCCCCCCCCTTACAGTGGAGGAATGCGGAACGGAAGGACAAACCATTTATTAGTTCCAGAGCAAAACATTTTTCGTTAACCCTTTCACTCCCCCCCCTCTTCTCTCTTGCACACCTGATTTCTACTCTATCTCTATATGATTTCTATTTTAACCTTTCATTTCACTTCTCCTGCACATCTGTACATTAACCCCTTCATCTGCATCCCCCCTCCACTGTATGTGACCCGTACATTAAAGTGGAACGCCACTCTCCCAATCAACATTTATTATTTTAAATCCTCATGCTGCTAGCATTAGTAAATATATAGTATAGTATATATAGTACAGTATAGTATATATAGTATAGTATTTTTACATTTCTATAGTCACTTCCTGGTTCCTTGCCTAGGCAAATGATGTCACATATCCCAGGAGTCTTCGCGAGGGGAGGAGAGGAGGAGGGGTTTTGTCAACTAAGCACACTCTCCTGCCTGCATAATTGAGCTAAGGGCAGATTGATTCCAGGAAGTAAATGCTACATGAATCATCTGCCCTTACTCAAGAAGGCCAAGAGGAATTGGCACAACAGGAGGGCAATAACTAGAACCAATCCCCTGTATGGCTCTCTCTGCAGCAGCTGAAAGCTGGCTTTTTCTCCTCCCCCCTCCCAGTAGCTTCCAACGGTTGCAGAGAGAGCCATACAGGGGATCGGTTCCGGTTATGGCCACCTCTGCCATAACGATCCCCCTCCCTGTGAACCATATGTTTCCTGCTGTCCAGGCCCCCTGAGTTCCCATCCCTGTGGCTGCTCCTTCCTGCTGGCAGCTGTAAGCACATAATAGGATCCTTCAGGATGGAGATTGGGGGAAGGGTTTGCTGAATACACTATATTACCAAAAATATTGCATGAAGTCTAATGGCATCCCAGTCTTAGTCCGTAGGTTTCACTATTGAGTTGGCCCACCCTTTGCAGCTATAACAGCTTCAACTCTTCTGGGAAGGCTGTCCACAAGGTTTAGGAGTGTCTATGGGAATGTTTGACCATTCTTCCAGAAGCACATTTGTAAAGGGCCGGCACTGATGCAAGAAGGCCTGGCTCGCAGTCTACACTCTAATTCATCCCAAAGGTGTTCTATCGGGTTGAGGTCAGGACTCTGTGCAGGCCAATCAAGTTCCTCCACCCCAAACTCGCTCATCCATGTCTTTATGGACCTTGCTTTGTGCACTGGTGTGCAGTCATGTTGGAACAAGAAGGGGCCATCCCCAAACTGTTCCCAAAAAGTTGGGAGCATGAAATTGTCCAAAATGTCTTGGTATGCTGACGCCTTAAGAGTTTCCTTCACTGGAACAAAGGGGCCAAGCCCAACCCCTGAAAAACAACCCCACACCATAATCCCCCCTCCACCAAATAATTTGGACCAGTGCACAAAGCAAGGTGCATAAAGACATGGATGAGCGAGTTTGGGGTGGAGGAACTTGACTGGCCTGCACAGAGTCCTGACCTCAACCGATAGAACACCTTTGGGATGAATTAGAGCGGAGACTGTGAGCCAGGACTTCTCACCCAATATCAGTGCCTGACCTCACAAATGCGCTTCTGGAAGAATGGTCAAACATTCCCATAGACACTCCTAAACCTTGTGGACAGCCTTCCCAGAAGATTTGAAGCTGTTATAGCTGCAAAGGGTGGGCCAACTCAATGTTGAACCCTACAGATTAAGACTGGGATCCATTACAGTTCATGTCCGTGTAAAGGCAGGCATCCCAATACTTTTGGTAATATTGCGTATATCATATATGCCAGACCCTTCTCTCCTGAATGAACACCATGAGTGTGAGTACTGATCACTCACTGGGTTCATTCATTCATAACTGAAGCATAGTAAACTGTGTGTTATTTGGGGGGGGCTGTCATGTTGGCTATATGGGGTTTCTAGCAACAGCCCTGCTTGCTGCATGTAGTTCCTTAGCGTATTAAATAAAAAAAGAAATATGCTTAATATTAGAAATTAGTAAACATCTTTATTTTGCTTTCAATAACATAAAAAAGCTTTTTTTTATGCATACAAAACATTTTGTGTACCTTTCACATTAGCTGTGTTCTACAGATAAATAAAAGTATTCTACAACAATGCACAATTATTTTACAATATCTACACACTCAATAGGCTTTTAGGAATTCAGTGGAAAAAGATTTGAGCTTATTAAAAAAATACAGTGTGGTGGTGCTACGCAATGTACAGTAATCCCTGCAACCAATCATCAATCACCCAAACTATGGGAAACCCCCATTTGATTGGTTGCACAGCAGCATTAAACAGGTAAAAATGTCAAGGTCCTATCAATAATGAATTACCATATGTACAACACAAACATTTTTTTTTTTAAAGTTTCACAGCCCAACTCTGGGAACTGCAATAAAATTACTCGTCCTTTCCTGCAAGGGTAAGATGCTGGTAAACTATAAAAAAAGGAGGAGTAAGGTAATACTTATCTCACTCCTCGCTCCAGAAGGCTCCCTCCATCTGTGACCGGTGCCATGAAGCCGCCTCTATAAGGTGCTTTGGGCAGCGGTCGCTCACTGACCAATAGCCAATATCCCTGCATTGTACGTGACAACAGCAAGGGACGGTAAGTAAGAGTGGGGGAGAGGTCCAGAGCGAGGAGTAAGGCAAGTATTACACCTTGTTCCTTGTTCCCCAGAATTAACAAGTATTTAATCCAAGTGCAAACTTGGGGGTCCAGTAAAGGAGTAGTTTTTATAGCTATTCTTGGAGTTAGGCTTTAAATATAGTATGGAATGGTTAAGACCCCATCAGGAAGAGTGGGGGAGAGATCCAGAGTGAGGAGTAAGGTAAATATTACACCTTATTCCTTGTTCGCCAGAATTAACATGTATTTAATCCAAGTGCAAAGTTGGGGGGTCCAGTGAAAGGGTCGTTTTTTGCAATTCTTGGACTCGGGCTTTAAATAGTATGGAATGGTTAGGACCCCATCAGGTAGAATGGGGGGAGAGGTCCAGAGCGAGGAGTAAGGTAAGTATTATAAGTATTACACCTTATTCCTTGTCCCCAGAATTAACAAATATTTAACCGAAGTGTAAAGTGGGGGGGGGGGGGGGTCCAGTGAAAGGGTAGTTGTTTTTTTTTTTTTTGCAATTCTTGGAATCAGGCTTTACATATAGCATGGAATGGTTAAGACCCCATCACGGGATGCGGTGAGAGGTCCAGAGTGAGGAGTAAATTAAGTAGCACACCTTATTCCCAGAATTATCAAGTATTTAAGTGTAAAGCTGAGGGGTCCACTGAAAGGGTAGTGTTTTTGCAATTCTTGGAATTGGGCTTTAAATATAGCATGGAATGGTTAAAACACCATCAAGGGGAGTGGAGGAGAGGTCCAGAGCAAGAAATAAGGTACCTATTAGACCTTATTCCTTGTTGTTCCCCAGAATTAAAATGTATTTAATCCAAGTGCAGAGTTGGGGGGGGGGGGGGGGTGGTCCAGTGAAAGGGTCGTTTTTTTGCAATTCTTGGAGTTGGGCTCCTTTCAGGGAGAGTGGGGGAGAGGTCCAGAGCGAGGAGTAAGGCAAGTATTACACTTTATTCCTTGTTCCCCAGAATTAGCAAGTATTTAACCCAAGTGCTAAGCTGGAGGGTCCAGTAAAGGGGTAGTTTTTATAGCAATTCTTGGAGTTAGGCTTTAAATATAGTATGGAATGGTTAAGACCCCATCAGGGAGAGTGGGGTAGAGGTCCAGAGAGAGGAGTAAGGTAAGTATTACACCTTATTCCGTATTCCCCAGAATTACCAATTATTTAACCCAAGTGCAGAGTTGGGACGGGGTCCACTGAAAGCATAGTTTTTTTTTTGCGATTATTGGAATTGGGCTTTAAATATAGTATGGAATGGTTAAGACCCCGTCAGAGACCCCATGGGGAGATCTCAGCTTCACTTCCTGTACCAGAGACTCAGCAGGAAGTAAGCTGAGATCTCATCAAGGTGAGGGAATATCCCATCTTTGACAGTTGCCCCCAGAACAGATGTCCCCACTGGAAGATTATCCCTCACCTCCTACTAACGTGACAACTAAAAAATGTTGGATTTTTACTGGCAATGATCATCAGGACCTATAAAGAGAGTGAATCACACAAAACAACCCTTCCACACAAAAGTTTTGGCTTTTCAAATACTTTGCAGTCTTTATGAAGTCAAAACTTTTTTTAATTAGATAGTCTTTGTTGTCCGTGTCCCTTCTAGGGAGAATCACTCTCTCTAATTGTCCTGATAACCAATGTCACCGCAACTGAAAATCAGACAAAATTCCATTTTTTTAATTGTCACCAGAACAGGAGATAAGAAATCATCCAATGAGGAATGTTGTATTCACAGTACAGGGAGTGAAGGGAAATATCCTCAATAATACACAGATGGGAAAAAAACTGATAGTGGTTCTAAAGTTTTGAGCATAACAGATAACATGGTGTGTGGGAGAGGCATTGCACATAATGGATTATAACTCATCCAGCTCAATACTCAGAAGTTATCAAACCTAAAAAATATAACTAGAAAGTGAAAGAGCAAAATATAATGGGTGTTCATGGACAACCTCTCAGTATATTTATGACAACAAATAACATATATAATATAAAAAGGGTTTTTTTCCCATCTTTATTACAAAGTATTAAAAGTTGTGCAAACAGTGGGGGCTCACATCGTATAAAATCAATAAGGCAGCATTTAGAGAAATGGAACAATTTCATACGCGTTTCGCACTCACAGCCGCTTGCTTCCTCAGGGCTTCAAAATCTGACAAAATGCCTAGTATCGACAAGTTAGATACAGAATGGGCATGATAAATATATAATATCCTAATCCCCTATCCCATAGAGCAAAAGAAACAGTAAAAAAAAGAGCAAAAAATAAATAAATACAATTATTATTTATTATTATATCGCATACCAAGTGAATTTGTCATGTCAGTTTGGGCTACAAAACTGATGTTTATGCTAAAACTGACATGATGAATTCACTTGGTATGTGATATAATAATAATTTTATTTTTTTGTTCTGTTTGGACTGTTTCTCTTGCTCTATGGCAGTGGTCTCCAAACTGTGACCCTTTGCTTGCTCTTATTCGGCCCTTGGGGCACTATTTTATCCACTGATACCAACAATGGAGCATCATTTCTACCTCCGCTAACACAAGTGAGGAGGCACAATTTCTCCCAATCACACTAACAATGGGGCACAATTCCTCCCAATGACTTAATGACACCAATATTTGGACCAAATGACACCAAAAATAAGCCCTCCCACTAACATCAACAATGGGGCAGAATTCATCCCACTGACATCAACGGTGGGGCACAATTCCTCCCAATGTCCCAATGCCTCCAACAAATAGGCCTAATGACACCAACGATGGGGCATGATTCCTCCTACTGACAACAATGATGAGGCGCAATTCCTCCCCGAGACACCAACAGTTGACCCATTGACATCAACAATGGGCACAATTCCTCCCAATGACACCAACAGTTGGGTCTGAAGACACCAACATTGGGGCACAATTCCCAAAGATGAGGCATTGCTTTATACCGCTGATGTCAGGACCTTTTCTACTCCCAATGGCTACACCCTAAAGTCTGAAGGACAATAAACTGGCCCTTTGTTTAGAAAGTTTGGAGACCCCTGCTCTATGGGATAGGGGATTATATATATATATATATATATATATATATATATATATATATATATATATATTGCACATATCTAACTTCTGTATATTATGTTTATAGACTTAAATTGTCGATGCTAGGCATTTTGTCAGATGAAGGGATTTTGAAGCCCTGAGGAAGCACTTGTGACCGCGAAACATGTAGTATATTGTTCCATTCCTCTGACTGCTGCCTTATTGATTTTATACAATGTGAGGTGGAAATTGGGCCCCAGCTGTTTGTACAACTGTTAATACTTTGTAATAGAGATGGGAAACTTTTTTTAATATTATTTGTTGTCATAAATATACTGAGAGGTTGTCTGTGAACACCCATTATCTTTTGCCCTTTCACTTTCTGGTTCTAACCTTTTCTATCCAAAGCTTTGGCTTTAGTTATACTTAAAGCTAAACACTGTGATAGTAACACAAAGGGGGTCTGTCAGTATTTTACTTAAAGTGGTAGTAAACCCTCCTATCATTTTCAGCCAAGGAAGTTGCCATCTTTGCCTCTGTTTAATCTACAACTGCCATGATGCTGCACATGTGATCAGCTATGGCACCAGCCATTGGATGGTTTGACAGTTTGGTTTAGAGCACAACCAATGGGAGTGTTACATTTCCGGCACGTGCCGGAAATATGACTGGTTTTTAACCTGTTAAATGGATGGGTTTACTACCGCTTTAATAAGTTGATTTCCTATGATCCTTAGCTCCATCCAGTGGCCATAATGCAGTATTTGCCTGATTGAGGTATTTCATGGTAATATGGTCACTAAATGAATCTGATGATCATAGATAATCAATGTCTGAAGCAAAATATGGAGAGACCCTGTGATGGCTAAGGGAACGTTTGTGACATTTATTCAATTCATTTTTTATACATAGACTCCTACGTACATGCTTACTAAAGATAACTCTATACTTTCACTTTAAGCCCCAATAGTCACACTAGTTGCCCATGTCTGAAAGGTAGGTTCAGCCAGTGGGGTCAGTAGTTTGCCAAAATAACTTTACAGTTATCATTTGTCCCAAAACATCATGTCCTGGTCAGTGTCCTCCTGGTTAAAAGTCTATAACATTGTCGCCACTAGAATCTCCATTGTGGAATCGTCTTTACCTGCTGAAGTACAACATACTTCTCATTGTTATTATTCTTGTAGTCAAAGTCATGCTGACCCATGTAGTGCTTCCTCAGCATGTAACACACCATAGCTATCAGGATAGTCAACATGGATATAATTCCAATGCAAATGCTTAGCAGTATGGCTGGTTCTATGCTGAAGGTAACTTGTGGGAAGGAGTCTGGTGAGGTGGCCTCTGTAGCGACTTCTACTGGTCCTTCCGTCCCATAAGGAACACATTCAGCACTGTGGACAGTGTAGCCCTCTGGACAGATACATTCGTATGACCCAAATAAATTAGTGCAATTGTAAGACGACTTACAAGGGCTCTCCAAACACTCATCCACATCCACACATTTGTCCTCATTTTCCAGGATATACCCTTCTGGGCAAGTGCAGCCTTTTTCGTTGCATTCAGCCTCACAGTCAGATGTATTGCAAATCCTTTTGCATTTTTTGGGATTGATTTTGCTAGGGACAAATCCTTTATTGCAAACACACTTGAAGCCACCAGGGAAATTTTCACACATGTATTCGCACATGGTATTCTCACACTCGTCAATGTCTTGACATTTCACGCCACACTCACCAGGACTTTCACAGCCAGAGTGGACATTTGTATATCCAGATTTGCAGCCACAGGTGAAGCTACCGTTGCTCTCGGTGCAGCGGTACCCGCAGAGATTGGGGTGGGTTGCACAATCATCATCTAAACAGGTCTTCCCATCTTCTGCAAGGTAACCTTTAAAGCAAATGCAGGGAGAACTAGGTGGTTTTGAGTTTGGATCACAATCCTGGCTACAGAGGTTGGGATTACAAGGTAAGGAGCATGATCTTTTGTCCTGTTTAAGATTTGATCCTGGGGGGCACTTACATTCCGGGGTGCCATATACGACCACACATTTGAAATCGCACCCACCATTCTCTATCTCACAAGGCCAGGCTCCTGGGGTCTCCTTGTTCCATTTCCCATCTCCATTATCTTCACAGATCAGATTGTCCTGGCTTGAAGGTATCTGGACAATGGTGCCAGGAGGATAGAAGTTGCTCAAACTAAGGCTCATGCCAAGGGAAAGGTGAAAATAAGTGACATTGTAATCATGCGGTACCATAAGTGGTTTACAATGTGCTGAGTGACTTGATTGACACAACAAGCCATCCGGTTTGAACATGCAGTCAGTCTCTTCTCCGGTGCCCCTATTGTTCATGGTGACACAGAGGCCGGACTCAACACACTTCTGTCCACCATCTTTCCAGGGAAAATAATTTGTGTCACTTCCACCAGTGACCCAGGTAAAGCCCCGTAGAGGCAGGCTCACATCTGTGCATCCCTTTTTGGGTTCCAACCCAATCCAAACCTTGATATTGTCCATCTTCACCTTGGAAAGGAACAGAGAAACTACCTCTGCTTGCTGAGAGCTTTTCACAGTCATCAGGTCTTGTTGGTTATCTTTACAGTCACTTCTTGCTCTTGCATATTTTCTGCTACTCCAGGATACAGAGTAACAGGCTTGATCAATGCACACAAACTCTCGTTGGCGCTCAGCCAGCGAAGCCAACAATGCAAATTCCGACCAGGTGACCAGTGCCCAAATGCCATAGAGAAGAAGCATTATTATTGTCGCAGGGTGCAGATGAGTAGTGTGCTGGCAGCTAGGCGGAGGGTCAAAGCAGGAAAAGTGCAAGTATTCCAGCTGGTAACAAGATAACAACCACACTCGCAGAGGTGTGTGTCATGCCTAAAAGTCTGTGCCCAACTTTATACATTCCCAGCCCTCCCCTAGCAGCCTGTCACACAGAAGAAGGAAGGAAATGCCTGGAAGGAAGGGCTGGAGCGACTTGTAACACTAAGCAGAATGTTAAACTTGTGACACGGTGTGCGGGACAATAATCACTTATCCGTAACACCTAGTTCATTCATGGAAAGTGTTGCAAAGTTCTTCCACAATCAAAAATTACTTATTTATTTTAGTGAGGGTGCAGTAGGAAACTTGGCAACGTCCACATTGACTAACAGTGCCAGGTTCATTAAAAAGCATACATTCCCTGGGGGGAAAATCCTTATTAGATTTGCATATCAGGTTGTGCGTACTAGATGATTCTCATTCTAACAACAATTGAAGATCCTTCAAGAGCCACTGAGAACCGCATTCTATAAATAAAGGAAGGAGTTTAGCACGAAGTCAGTCTTGCATTAACCACTTGACCTCCGGAACGTTTTACTACCTTCATGACCAGGGCATTTTTTGCTATTGGTCACTGCGCTATTTTAACTGAAAATCAATCATGAAACACTGAACCCAAATTTAATTTATATAATTTTTTCACAAAAAATAGAGCTTTCCTTTGCTGGTATTTGAGCACCATTGGGTTTTTTTTATGTTTTATTATATAAATGAAAAAATTGTGAAAAAAAACCCCCAATATTTTCTAATTTCTGTTATAAAACACGTCTCGGGTCCTCATTGGATAGATTGATAGATTGATAGCAGCAGGAGCCATTGACTCCCACTGCTGTCAATCAAATCCAGTGACACGGGAGTTGTGGGGGTGGGGCTGAGGCCTGCTGTCTGTGCCAGCAGGACTTGGGAGCGTGCCCGCACGGGTGCCCCCATGGAAATTGGCTCTCCGTGGGGGCACTTGCCGAAGAGGAGGAGCCAGGAGCGCTGCTGGAGGACCCCCAGAAAAGGAGATTCGGGGCCGCTCTGTGCAAAACCATTGCACAGAGCAGGTAAGTATGACATATTTGTTATTTAAAAAAAATAAAAAATCTTTACAATCACTTTAAATGTGTGCCTAACAATGTATAATGTGTGCTGCTTTTACTTTACTATCTAGCTGTTGTTTTTTTTACTTTACTTTACTATCTAGCTTTCTGTTCCCTGTACACAGAGTTCTGTGTTTTTGTAATCAGCTGACTTCGCCCAAAATCATTGGCTGAAATCAGCTATCAAACTGGTTCTGTGTCCAATCACAGCGCGGGTCGGCTGGGGTGCAGCCGAACCTGGATGTACAGGTAAGTGATTGTGTATATTTGTATTGTATACTTACTGTGAGCAGTCTGCAGGTGGTTAAAGTGGAACTCCTCAGTTGTGGATGGAGTGGAGAAAGATTAGGGTTTTTGATAGTATAGGACGTTTGGTATCTGGGAAGGTTACCAACATCCCTTGTAAATTGCAACAGATAGGGGGAGATTTACTAAAGCTGGAGAGTGCAAAATCTGTTGAAGCCCTGCATAGTAACCAAACAGCTTCCAGGTTTTATTGTCAAAGCTGGATATAGAAGCTGATTGGTTACTGTGCACAGCTTCACCAGATTCTGAGTGCTCCAGTTTTACTAAATACCCCCCACAGAAAATAATAAATTTAACTGGGACTTTTGAAGTACCTATATATTTTTGTTAGCGGCTCCTCCACCCTGAAGTGTCTCCTACACCTTCCTGAGGAATTGGCCATATACAGTTGTGCTCATAAGCTTACATACGCTGGCATGTATTTTGCTACACAAAAGAGGGTGTTTGGTTTCAGTGAAGGATACCTGCAACTCTTACCCACAAAGGGTGGTTCTGAGGCCTTGCCTGCGGCTACAGCAGGCCTCACCATGTGCTAGTCATGGCAAAGAGGAGGTGTCATGGAGGTCTCATAAATTTCCCTTTGGACCAGGAGTACAGGAGAAGCGTAATGGTCAGCAAGTAGTGTGCTGGAGGTGAAGAGGTGTATATACTGGAGGTGTATATAGTAAGTCCAATGTTCTATTATATCCAACATGATAACAACCCCAAACACACTTCCAAGGGGACCACTGCCTTGCTAAAGAAGCTGAGGGTAAAGGTGATGGACTGGCCAAGCATGTCTCCAGACCTAAACCCTATTGAGCATTTGCGGGGCATCCTCAAACAGAAGGTGGATGACCGCAAGGTCTCTAACATCCACCAGCTCTGTGATGTCGTCATGGAGGAGTGGAAGAGGACTCCATTGGCAACTTGTGAAGCTCTGGTGAACTCCATGCCCAAGACGGTTAAGGCAGTGCTGGAAAATAATGGTGGCCACACAAAATATTGACACTTCGGGCCCAATTTGGACATTTTCACTTAGGGGTGTACTCACTTTTGTTGCCAGCGGTTTAGACATTAATGGCTGTGTGTTGAGTTATTTTGAGGGGACAGCAAATTTACACTGTTATACAAGCTGTACACTCACTACTTTACATTGTAGCAAAGTGTCATTTCTTCAGTGTTGTCACATGAAAAGATAGAATAACATATTTACAAGAATGTGAGGGGTGTACTGACTTTTGTGAGATACTGTAGGGTTGGGCTGGTAATTGTAGGACAGAACTATCAGCATAGACAAGTTATATTGCAATGCTAATGTTGAACAGAAGCTCAGATGTTCAATGTAAAGCCGGATAGACAAATATGAATTTACATCCAAGCCACTTTACAGTTCACAAATATAAAAAAAAAACCAAAAAAAAACAGACGTGCCGAAGTTTTCTATGACTGCCATTCTGCCAGACAAGCAGCCGGTTTTACTATCTGGACACAGCAATTAGACTAACGAGCTATCTGGCAGATTTTAGGAACTGTATTATGCTATAATTTAATTATGCTGCAATTGTCTGGATAATTCCAGTATAGTGTGCCATTTTGAAGCTGGCTTTATTTAAACGGCTGTTTTCACAAAACGTTCAAATGCTTAATTGCGCTTAACATATGGGAATGAATGGGCTTTGTATGATTTCAGCCGGGGGCCTCTGGGGATTGGAGGATCCATTGAGCGACCCTCTATGTCGTTAACCACTTTAGCTATGTGTGAGGGTCGTCAAAAGGTCAACAGTGCTTTGCTGGCAAGAACCTTTTGCGGATCATTCTAGAACTGTTCAGAAGAAAGACAACCAATTGGTTGATTTAGTTGGGCTTTGTGAAGATGCATTCCTTTATGGAGCAGATATATGAAATTTGGGGAATCTTCCAAAAGAAAGTAGAACCAACATTTTATACAATTGTCTTATATTAGCCCCCGGTTTACATACAGTATAGGCGACTTAGATGTGTTTTAAACTGCATACTATTCGCACGACGTGAACCAAACCGTCTTTCTATGGAACCAATTCATATATGTTCAGGGCCCTTTTTAACCACTACAGCCCCGGAAGGATTTCACACTTTAGGACCAGAGCACTTTTTGCGATTCGGCACTGCGTAGTTTTAACTGACAATTGCGCAGTCGCGCGACGTTGTACCCAAACGAAATGTGCGTCCTTTTTCCCCCACAAATAGAGCTTTCTTTTGGTGGTATTTGATCCCCTCTGCGTCATTTCTGATCGCCGCTATAAATAAAAAAAGAGCGACAATTTTGCAAAAAAAACCTGTTTTTCTTACTTTTTGCTAAAATACAAATCCATAAAAAATATTAAAAAAAATATGTTTTTTTTGGTCGGTTCTGGCCGATTTATATTCTTCCTCATATTTTTGGTTAAAAAAAACGCAATCGGCGTTTATTGATTGGTTTGTGCAAAAGTTGCCACGTTTACGGGCGAAATTGCATCGGACTCCTTTGAAAAATCTCACTGAAACTGATCCACACATACACTCTATTACCAAAAGCAGAGGCGTAACTAGAACCTTCAGGGCTCCGGTGCAAGAAATTATGAAGGGCCCCCCTGACCCCTGGCTAGGGCCCTCCTTCTTCTCACTGATCCCGGGGCCCTTTACTCCCATCGCGGGTCCCTTTACTATGGTACCACAGCGGGGCCCTATTACAAGTTCTGCAGTGGGTTCCCTTTCTGCCATTTTCAGGCCTCCCCATGGTGGTGAAATGCCAGGGCCCAGACCCAATAGCAATCTTTGCAATCCTGATACTTCACTCACTGGTGTCAGTAGTTTTTAATTTTTTTTTTTTTTTTTTTTTTACCATTTCATTTTATTTCTTTTACAATTTTATTTTTATAATTTTTTACAATTTATTTTAGGAGCTCTGTTGGGGGGCTTTGAAGAGATATCAGGGGTCTAAACAAACCTCAGCCCTCAATCTCCATCTTTGTAGCCTCAGCTGCACAGAATGAATGGGCAGGAATAGCTGTGCACCGAGCCTCCCATTCAAAAAACAGTATTCTAGAATGTTGGGAGAGAGGAGGGATGGCAAAAATTAGACACCATCTCCCTAAAAAATTATTATTTAGGAACCAAAAAAGGAATAAATGGGATTTTAAGGTGCCAAGACAATCAATATAAGAGAATATTTTTCTATAAAATGACATATTTTATTAGAACCATGTAAAAGAGCACATGATATAGAAATGCACAAAGAATTAAAAACAATTTATCTGTGAATCATACAGCATGGTTGTAGGTGTACGCTCTACATGTTTCGCCGTCTTTGGCTTCTTCAGGAGTCTCTAACACCATATGCCTACTTATCACTAGAAAGAATGGAGAATAAATATACATAAGTGAACAATGCAAACATTTGAAAAAAGTGTATATAGGAACCAAACAGTTTATTATGCTTCAGTTATGAATGAACCAATTGGTACCAATCACTGACACAGAACATGGGAATGCTATTAATTTAGTAAATATAAACTGCTAAATACCTTTTCTCATCCACAGTATATAGCAGTCTTGCATAGGTGTGGGCAGCCCTATTGCATTAGGGTGTGCACCCAAATGCCTTAAAGCAGGGGTGTCAAACTGGCGGCCCCCCAGCTGTTGCAGAACTACAAGTCCCATCATGCCCCTGCCTGTGGGAGTCATGCTTGTAACTGTCAGCCTTGCAATGCCTCATGGGACTTGTAGTTTCGCAACAGCTGAAGGGCCGCCAGTTTGACACCTGTGCCTTAAAGCATGAATATTGTTAGTAGGGCAGTGGATGGTGTCAATAGAACAGTGGACTTGTCAGTAGGCAGAGTTGGTGTCAGTAGGGTAGTGGACAGTGTCAGTAGTTTTTCATTTTTATTTTTTATTGTTTCTTACAATTCTTTTAGGAGCCCCGTTGGGGGGCTTTGCTGAAATATCAGCAGGGGGATTTAGTTGTGCCCAGGCGCACCCGACACACCCCCTGCGCATGCCTATGCAGTGTTGTGACTTCTGTCAGTTTCTGGTAAAGCTTGTAGGAGGAGTTTTCATACTGCACTGAGCTGTCCTATCAGGATCCATGACCCCTGACCCTCTGTCTGGACAGTACTGATTGGCCCTGTGCTGATCACATGCAAAAAAAAACTGAGCCTGTGCAACCTAACTCCAAAAGCTCTGTCTTATCTGGACATGTTCTGGAATCAGTGGAAGAAGGGGAGGATCAGAGAAGACAGGATCAAACAGCCTTTTTACACAATACGGAGGATTAACCCCTGTGAGTATAACAAGCATGCTTTACTGCATATACAGACTGATTTAACTGTTGTGGGTTTAGTAACACTTTAAATAGCAAATCTTTACTTTTGAGTTCAGGTCCTCATTCATCAAGGGATCTATTTGTACGATGTAGCTGAGTCATTGATTTGGACCAAAATGCAAATCCAAATAACATAGCAACAGAAAACTGTTATAAACTCATTTACTACATAATTGCTTCACAGCTAAGGACATTATTCAGCAGCATGAATAATATGACCACAAAGTCTAACCACTACACCCAACTGTGAACTCGGTGACACACCTCGAAAATACACACATTGCTGTATAAGGTGAGGACTGCACATCCAAATCAATAGGATAATTGGGCCCGTGAGGATGGTGTATAAAAGTTGGATCCAGGGAACAAGCAACATTTAATATAATTTAATTAACAGTTGACTATATCAGTCCGTTTTTCTGACTTTCCTGTATTATCCACTTGCCACTCTGGGCCATTTCCGACCCTTCGCTCCTACATGTAAAAATCTACTTTTATTTGCTAGAAAGTTACTTTTTTTTAGCAGAGACCCTATAGAATAAAATGGTGGGTGTTGCAATTTTTTTTATGTCACATGGTATTTGTGCAGCTGTTTTTCAAACACAGTTAAAAAAATAAAAAAAAACACTTTCATCAATTAAAAAAAACAAAACACTAAAGTTACCCCCCCCCCCCAATTTTTTTTATAATGTAACAAATAATGTTACGCTGAGTAAATTGTTACCTAACAAGTCACGCTTTAAAATTGCGTCGTGCTAACTACGGAGCTTAAAATTCTCCATAGGCGGCGCGTTAAACGCTTTTACAGGTTAGCAGTTTAGAGTTGCACAGGAGGTTCTGGAATTATTGCTTGCGCTCTCTGACCTTCACGACAATACCTCACATGTGGTGCGATCGCGGTTTACATATGTGTGCGGGAGTAACGTATGCGTCTGCATTTGCCTGTAAGTGTGGTGGGACGGGGGTGGCACTTTAAACGTTTTTTTTGATCTATACAATTTTTTTTTACACTTTTTTTTGTACTAACTTTATTGCTATCACAAGGGATGAACAGCATCCCTTGTGACAGCATGGGCCTTGGCAGGTCCTCTTTATGGAGAGATTTGGGGTCTGTTAGACCCCAAATGTCTCCTCTGGCCTCCCATGCAGCCGATCAGGCACAGATCGGTCCGATTGGCTGCTTTCCTGGCCCCTGGTGGCCAGGTAAACAAACGAGCAGAACCGGAAGAGATGAACTACTCGTCGCTCCCAGTTTCCGAGGTTACAGAGAGAGCGGAGGAATGTCAGCTGCTGCCTGGGCCACATTGCTCCCGGCCTCCGCGATGGTACCGGAGAGCCCGGGAGAGACGGCGGCGGGAGGGGGGTGGCACTGCAGAAGTGATCGATTGACTAATTAGCCACTGGGATCACTTCTGCATGAAACAGAATCGCCGGCTGAAAAGTTACATACTGGGATGATGCCTGTAGGTGCACCCACCATCCCGGTATAACCACTGAAACCCAAGGACGTCCATTTACGTACCTTGGGCAGCAAGTGGTTAAAATTTAGCTGACATCTAATTGTCCTACAAAAAAAAATCTCTATTTATTTAAAAATCTTTATTTATTTATGTTTAACCACTTCACGCCTGGCCTATAGCAGAATGATGGCCGAGCGGTGGTTGCATTATCCTGACTGGACGTCATATTACATCCAGCAGGATAAGCAGGATGAGCCGCGATCGCCCCCAGGTAGTCGGTGGTGTGGTGTGTCACTCTGACACACTGCAACTCTGATCGTGGTAAAGAGCCTATGACTTAGGTTCTTTACCACGTGATCAGCTGTAACCAATCACAGCGGGAACAAAGAAGTGCCGGTAAATGGCTTTCCTCAGTTTGCGCTGATAGGGAGAGACGATTTGTAGCTCTCCTCTAAGGGTGGTCTGCGCTGATAACCAGCACATTGATTATCAGCTCATCCCCCATGAGAGGTGCCCAGCCCACCAACGTGCCAATAAGTGCCCATCGAAGTGCCCATCAGTAACGCCTGTCAGTGCCCTTCACAGGTGCCAATCAGTGCCCATCAGTAATGCCTGTCAGTGCCCTTCACAGGTGCCAATCAGTGCCCATCAGTAATCACTGTCAGCATTTCATCATCAGTGCTGCCTCTATCAGTGCCATCTATTAGTGCCATCAGTGCCGCCTGCCAATGCCAATCAGTGCCGCCTGTCAGTGCCCATCAGTGTTGCCTGTCAGTGCCCATCAATCCCGCCTATTAGCAGGGCCAGGGCTACCACTAGGCAAACTAGGCAGCTGCCTAGGGTACACTGCTGCCTAGGGGTGCCTGGCTGCTGGTTTCCCTCCGCGTCTGCATGCTCTGCAGGTTTCAGCATGTAACAAACTCAGTCTCAGGCAGCTGCTCCGTCCGACCGGTAGCGTGATTAGAGGCGCAGCGCAGCACTGGAGCCAGCGCTAGAGGAAGCAGAGCCAATGCTTCCTGTATAGCACCACCTCCAGTCACATGGGCAGGGCAAAGAGGATGGAGTTAGGGGTGGAGCCAATGGGGGTGGCAAATGAGTTTTAGCCTAGGGTGTCAAAAATCCTCGCACCAGCTCTGCCTATTAGTGCCCATCAGTGCCGCTTGTCAGTGTTCATCGGTGCCTCCTGTTAGTGCCCATCAATGCCGCCTCATCAGTGCCCGTCAGTGTAGCCTTATCAATGAAGGAGAAAACAACATTTTATAACAGAAATGAAGTAAAACTTTTTTTATTCAAAAATTTCGGTCTTTTTTAGTTTGTTTAGAAAAAAATTAAAACCCCAGTGGTGATCAAATGCCACCAAAAGAAAGCTCTATTTGTGGGAAGAAAATGATAAAGATCTAGTTTGGGTACAGTGTAGCATGACCGCGCAATTGTCATTCAACTCAAGAGAAATTAAAATTCAGTTACTTTAATCTTTCCTCATAGCTGAGCTCCTACATGCCTCTTATATGATTTATGATCAGTTTACAAGATTGCTACCAGGTATAAGGAGAGTTTAAGTTATTTATTACCTCTTGGGTCGATAGAGAGCCCATTTTGGTGTATTTCGTTTGGGTTCAGTTTTAGTCTTTTGTGTTTTTTCCATTTATATGTTTTCAATGTTTTTGTCTGTATTTACAGGGTAAAAAAATAGAAAAGAAAAATAATATAACGTACTGTATAGAATTGTGACACTAATCATATTGTAATTGAATGTTATTAAAAATGACCTTTCCTTTTCAATCTGCAGCTCTGTAATTTTCTGAAAATGTAATATGGCGACCTGGAGGTGTTCTGTGCACAGAATGTATACAGAACGCCCCCCAGATATGTCATTTCCTGCTTGTGTGATTGGCTCACTGATTTTCCCAGAAGTCTGCAATAAGATACAAGTCAGATTTCAAGCATCCCCTGCAACACAAATGTAATTTTTGGTGGGATACTTCCAATAGGAAATCACGTCTGAAGGGATGCAGACCCTGCAATTTCACTCATTAGAGCCCTGCAGGTGCAGCAGATGACTGCAATGTATGAAATCACTCCTATTAGATTCACTTTCCCACATGGGCACAGAGAAACACACAGGGATTTCTTCAGAATAACAAAAGGTAGGAATCTGCAACAACGTTTGATAAAATCCTTGCAATGTACAAAGATCACCCATAGATCATAGACATAGATCACCCAGAGAGGAATGTTTTTTTCTCAACAAAAGTGGAGTTACTCTTTAACTGTTATTTGTTAATGTGCTGCTTTAAAATTTGTAATGTGCTTGTTTTTAACTCTCGTTTTTACTTTTTTGTAAAAAAACAGGAAAATATTAGAGCTTCTGAGGGACCCCTTCCTGGCACAAGAATAGATCCAGGATAGTTGAACAGATCTTTTGCAAATCCTCAGGGACCATTTCCACTATTAAATCTACCAAAACCTCATCTTCTCCCCTGACTCCATTGCCACACTGGTAAAATTGTAATGAAATTTCCCAATTTTTAGAAAACATTTCGCTCATTTCTAGTTTCTACATCTCTGTGACAGTTCTATGAGCTGTATTGCAATCAAGCCTCGCAGCAGATGGGTCATGATAGGAAAAGGTCCCTCACCCTCCTTAGTAACTGTTGTCACTACACCAAGCTAGCCAACATTTGGAAATCTGAGGCATGACACTACAGCTTGTCACCAGTTTAAACCCTTCATTCCTAAGCCTTGACACTTTTTGCTTACAAGTTAAAATCTGTATTTTTTGCTAGAAAATTACTTAGAACTAGAGTTGAGCGAACCCGAACTGTAAAGTTCTGGTCCGTACCGAACTTTCGGGTGTCCGTGTACTGAACCCGAATCCGAACGTGTGAGAAAAACGTTTGAGTTCTGGTATTTTATCACGCATGTTAAATAGCTGCAGGGCAGCCAATCAACAAGCGTTTCACTGGTTTTCCCTAGAAGCCATCACAGCCATGCCTACTAATGGCATGGCTGTGATTGGCCAGTGCATCATGTGACCCAGCCTCTATATGAGGCTGGAGTCACAGTGCTGCATGTCACATGCTCTCAGGTTAGTGTAGGGAGAGGATGCTGCCAGCTTGCAGATCTAATAACTAGGTAGAGATTACTACTACTGCTTTGAGGGACAGATTGCAGATCTAATAACTAGGTAGAGATTACTACTACTGCTTTGAGGGACAGATTGCAGATCTAAAAACTAGGTAGAGATTACTACTACTGCTTTGAGGGACAGATTGCAGATCCAATAACTAGGTAGAGATTACTACTACTGCGTTGAGGCACATTTTGTAGATCTATAACATCTCACCCTGCATTACAGAACGATCTGATTACAGAACGATCTCTCATCCTGCATTACAGAACGATCTCTCATCCTGCATTACAGAACGATCTGATACTGGACTAGGTAGAGATTACTACTGCTTTGAGGGACAGATTGTTGATCTAATAACATCTCCAATTTTTCTTCCTTTTGCAGCCCTCTAGCACTTTCCAGGACTTTTTTACAGTCATTTTTGTGCCGAAAAGTTTGGGTCCCCATTGACTTCAATGGGGTTCGGGGTTCGGGGTCCGGGGTAAAGTTCGGATAACATTCGGTACCGAACCCGAACGTTTCCGTGAAGTTGGCCGAACATGCCGAACCCGAACATCCGGGTGTTCACTCAACTCTACTTAGAACCCCAAAACATTATATATATATATATATATATATATAAACAGAGACCCTAATACAAGATGATAGACCGTGCAGACTAAAGGTATATTAGTAGTAGTGGTCACCTCATCCCTAATGCTTAATACAAAAAGAAAGGTAAACCCCCTTGTTGGGACTTTAGATAGGTACACCAAACCACCTTAAAATTGAATTTACTTTATTCATCAAAAAACAAATAAGAATTTTTGGTATATGTTATCCGCTGATAGGACAGTGTACATACAAACAACAAGTAAACAAGATCATGAATACATTTGTATAACAAGGGTAGACTTCACCACAGATGCTTGAGTAGAGAGTGTCATAGATGAACTGGTAGATATTTCCTAAGGTGGAATTCGGTACCCAACATATGTTTCGGGTTAGAACAGCAGACCCTTCATCAGGGGTAATTTACAACAGACGAGCATCGAGGTGTAATTAAAAACAGGATTCTTCTGTATGAAAGAGAGTTCAGTGCCCAAACATAGACAACCAATTGAGCACAAAACCAGATCCCCCAACAGAGCAGATCAGATGTCATTACCGGGTGGGCAAGTGTCGTTATGGCAGATGGTATATAATCGCTTGGGTAAAAACAAAAGTCCAATAGTGTCAGTTTGAGTCCACTCATATAAAAGTATGTGAGGAGAAGGGGGGACGGAATAGATAGTGACACATCAAGTTCCGCATCACTTCCCGTGCTGCGGTCAAAAAGCAGGGTCAGAGATAACCGATGGGATCTGCCAACGGTATAAGTTCCAAAAACCCCTTACATCTTCCCAACCACTACGCCATGACCAACCACCACCAAGTAAGGGCTCTACACCAAGCTAGCTAAGATTTGGAAATCTGAGGCATGACACTACATCTTGTACATATGACCAGTTTAACCCCTTCATTCCTAAGCCTTTTTCTGACACTTTTTGCTTACAAGTTAAAATCTGTATTTTTTGCTAGAAAATTACTTAGAACCCCAAAACATTATATATATATATATATATATATTTTTTTTTTTTTAGCAGAGACCCTAGAAA
>BLSH010205237.1:147357-182892 GCA_018402905.1 Glandirana rugosa
AATATATATATATATATATATATATATATATATATATATATATATATATACATATATACAGTGGGTACGGAAAGTATTCAGACCCCCTTACATTTTTCACTCTTTATTATATTGCAGCCATTTGCTAAAATCATTTAAGTTCATTTATTTTCCTCATTAATGTACACACATCACCCCATATTTACAGAAAAACACAGAATTGTTGACATTTTTGCAGATTTATTAAAAAAGAAAAACTGAAATATCACATGGTCCTTTGCTGTGACACTCATATATTTAACTCAGGTGCTGTCCATTTCTTCTGATCATCCTTGAGATGGTTCTACACCTTCATTTGAGTCCAGCTGTGTTTGATTATACTGATTGGACTTGATTAGGAAAGCCACACACCTGTCTATAGAAGACCTTACAGCTCACAGTGCATGTCAGAGCAAATGAGAATCATGAGGTCAAAGGAACTGCCTGAAGAGCTCAGAGACAGAATTGTGGCAAGGCACAGATCTGGCCAAGGTTACAAAAACATTTTTGCTGCACTTAAGGTTCCTAAGAGCACAGTGGCCTCCATAATCCTTAAATGGAAGACGTTTGGGGCGACCAGAACCCTTCCTAGGGCTGGCCGTCCGGCCAAACTAAGCTATCGGGGGAGAAGAGCCTTGGTGAGAGAGGTAAAGAAGAACCCAAAGATCACTGTGGCTGAGCTCCAGAGATGCAGTCGGGAGATGGGAGAAAGTTGTAGAAAGTCAACGATCACTGCAGCCCTCCACCAGCCGGGGCTCTATGGCAGAGTGGCCCGATGGAAGCCTCTCCTCAGTGCAAGACACATGAAATCCCGCATGGAGTTTGCTAAAAAACACCTGAAGGACTTTAAGATGGTGAGAAATAAGATTCTCTGGTCTGATGAGACCAAGATAGAACTTTTTGGCCTTAATTCTAAGCAGTATGTGTGGAGAAAACCAGGCACTGCTCATCACCTGTCCAATACAGTCCCAACAGTGAAGCATGGTGGTGGCAGCATTATGCTGTGAGGGTGTTTTTCAGCTGCAGGGACAGGATGACTGGTTGCAATCGAGGGAAAGATGAATGCGGCCAAGTACAGGGATATCCTGGACGAAAGCCTTCTCCAGAGTGCTCAGGACCTCAGACTGGGTCGAAGGTTTACCTTCCAACAAGACAATGACCCTAAGCACACAGCTATAATAACGAAGGAGTGGCTTCACAACAACTCCGTGACTGTTCTTGAATGGCCCAGCCGGAGCCCTGACTTAAACCCAATTGAGCATCTCTGGAGAGACCTAAAAATGGCTGTCCACCAACGTTCACCATCCAACCTGACAGGACTGGAGAGGATCTGCAAGGAGGAATGGCAGAGGATCCCCAAATCCAGGTGTGAAAAACTTGTTGCATCTTTCCCAAAAAGACTCATGGCTGTGTTAGATCAAAAGGGGGCTTCTACTAAATACTGAGCAAAGGGTCTGAATACTTAGGACCATGTGATATTTCAGTTTTTCTTTTTTAATAAATCTGCAAAAATATCAACAATTCTGTGTTTTTCTGTCAATATGGGGTGCTGTGTACACATTAATGAGGGGAAAAAAATGAACTTAAAAGATTTTAGCAAATGGCTGCAATATAACAAAGAGTGAAAAATGTAAGGGGGTCTGAATACTTTCCGTACCCACTGTATATATATATATATATATATATATATATTAGCAGAGACCTTAGAGAATAAAATGGTGATCATTGCAATATTTTGTGTCACACCGTATTTGCGCAGCGGTCTTTGAAATTAATTTTTTTGGGAAAAAAGACACTTTCATGAATTAAAAGAAATCAAAACAGTAAAGTTAGCCCAATTTTTTTGTATACTGGGAAATATGATGTTACAGGGCATGGTTTGACCTCGGATGAAGATGGCCGCTTAGACCTTGAGCTCCCGCCATCAGAGGACTTACACATCACAGTACGGTGGGTATAGCAAGGAATATACCTGAACAGACTACCGTGCCATCATGGGGACATCGTCCTGAAACCCCTCCGCTACCAGATCCTGTGACGGGGACGAAGGTTTGAGCCAAAGCATCCCGGCCATGTTCAGGACATAGGCCGGTAAAATGGCGCCCACACAGAACACACAAATGCCTTTGAGCAATGCGCCAAGCATACTCACTCCCAGCAGCCAGAGATAGTGCTTACTCCGCCATAACAACCTAGCCTGAATGACCTAGTCCAAGCTGTAGCTGTTGGCATACAGGAACAAATGCTATGACTGATCCTAGCCCATTCTGTCCCAACCGCTAGAATGTGTGTCAACGGCCACCTATGGAATGCCTTCAAGATATCAAATGGCACACGCCAAGGGTGTCCCCTCTCCCCTTTAATAAATGTTCTGACCCTTGAACAGTTCCTAAATCGACTCAACCCAGATGTCAAAGGTATTACTATAGATAACACCACGCACAAACTTGCGGCCTTCACAGACAACATACTTTTATTCCTGTCAGAATCACATATCACCCTGCCCAACTTACTCAAAGACTTTGCTCTATTCAATTCTCTGTCAAACCTTCAAATAAACTTGTCAAAATCAGAAGCACTTAATATATCCCTACCACAACCCACACTAGAAAACTGCCAATCCAACTTCCCTTTTTGATGGACCCAAGACACGATCACCTACCTGGGGATTCAACTACCCGCAAAGCTTTCTAACCTTTATAGCAAAAACTTCCTCCCTATCCTGCTTAACATTCAAAATGACCTGAAAGTTTGGTCGACGGGACTCTTCTCCTGGTTCGGTAGAGCGTCGAAAATTAAGATGAATATCCTACCTCGCATATTGTATGTCATGCAGGCGATACCTATTAGCCTCCCAAACGCCTTCTTCTGTTTGTACCGAAACATATGCACAACCTTCTTTTGGGGCAAGGCCAGACCTTGAATTAGCTTCAACAGACTCACCCTACCCAAACTGAAGGGGGTATAGGGTTACCAGACATCACCAAATACCATGTAGCCTGCCAAATGGCTAGAATAATTGATTGGAACATCCATTCCCGCACTAAAGCATGGGTGAACATTGAACACACTTACTCTTCAGTGCCCGTACGCCAACTACCCTTGGACCAAACCAACACACATACCTCAAACCTGTAAACAGCATCCCTTGAACAATACACTACAAACGTTCCAAAGGGTATGCCGAAAACAGAAAAATATCTACCTCACAGGGTCCCTTAACACCCATTCGCAACAATCCAGATTTCCTACCAGGACTATCTGAATCCTTTCGCTCAGATATATGGCCTCACACAGATATACGAGCAGAACATTTCTTCTCCGAGGATGCGTTCCTTTCCCTTCCCTCGCTGTCAGCTCAGATGCCCAGTCGTCCATTTCCATTTTGGTCCCACTGCCAAATAAGGCATTTTTTGGACAACCCTCACACACGTCAAGCTTATGCAAGAAAATGCACACCTTTTGAAGAAATATGCACAAGAAAAGAACCGCAAAGACACATGATCTCAAACATGTACTCTATTCTATTCTCAGATCAAGATCCAAAATCCAATCCAAGTACTCAATGTGAAAAGGACCTAGCATTTACACGCTCGAATGATGAGTGGGAAAATAGATTTACCCACATTCACAAAGGGTTCACTAGTGTATCAGCTCAGGAAAATGGGTATAAAGTCTTCTCTAAATGGTACAAAACCCGTCTCAAACTCCATAAAATCTCTCCATCCATCCCTCCCAACTGTTAGAGATGCTCTGACATTGATGGCTCTATGCTCCACATTTAGTGGACTTGCCCCAAGCATAAAAATTATTGGGAAGAAATCCAACGCCTCACTTCTCAAATCACCACTCTCCAGATAGAACTCTCCCCGGCTCAGATGCTGTTACATCACCGATCACTGGCATTACACCTGATTAATGCCGCAAAAATGTGCATTCCAGCTAAATGGAAATCAGACTCCCCCCCATCCCTAAAGGATTGGATAAGATGCATAAACAAAATGGCAGAGCTAGAGGAACTAATACACCAATCAAACGACACCCCAAACAAATACAGGAAAATCCGGTCCTGCTGGCATCACTTTCAAACCACGACAGAATACTCCAAAGTGATCAATCAATGAAGGAAGTTAGCAATCGACCTCCAAATGTTCAGAGGAGGAGGAAGCCCATCGCCCACCTCACCCCCCACCCACTAACAACATTCTTCCACACCCTCATTCTCCCCCCCCCCACCACAACACCAACCCATTCAACGAAACCCAGGGAATTACCCTCTCTCTTCTCTCTGGGTCCCCATGAAGATACATAAGGATCGAAAGTCTTTTTGTTTATAAATACAGTTGGTTATATTTCTTAACCACTTCAATACCAAGCCTGTTTTTTGGGTTCGGTGTTTACCAGTTAAAAACAGTTTTTCTTGCTATAAAATTACTTAGAACCCCCAAACAATATATTTTTTTTTTCCTAACACCCTAGAGAATAAAATGACGGTCATTGAAAAACTTTATGTCACACCGTATTTGCGCAGCGGTCTTACAAGCGTGCTTTTTTTTTAATAAATTCAGTTTTTTTAGTTAAAAAATAAGAAAACAGTAAAGTTAGGCCAATTTTTTTCCATATTGTGAAAGATAATGTTATGTCGAGTAAAATGATAACCAACATGTCATGCTTCAAAATTGCATCCGCTCGCGGAACGGCGATAAACTTTGCAAATTAAAAATCTCCATTAGCGACATTTAAAAAATTCTACAGGTTAGCAGTTTTGCGTTACAGAGGAGGTCTAGAGCTATAATTGTTGCTCTCGCTCTAACGATCGCGGCGATACCTCACATGTGTGGTTTGAACACCGTTTTCATATGTGGGCGGGACTTACGTATGCGTTTGCTTCTGCGCGCGAGCTCGGCGGGACGGATCGCTTTAAATGTTTTTATTTTTTTTAATTATTTATTTTGCTTTTTACTTTTTATTTTTACACTGTTCTTTAAAAAAAAAAATGATCACTTTTATTCCTATTACAAGAAATGTAAACATTCCTTGTAATAGAAAAAAGCATGACAGGACCTCTTATATATGAGATCCGGGGTCAAAAAGACCTCAGATCTCAGATTTACACTAAAATGCAAAAAAAAAAAAAAATCTGAAAAAAGTGACAGAAGAAAAAAAAAATCGGGCCCTTTAAGACCGTTGGGCGGACATCATTTCTGACGTCATTTCCACCGGCCGTGTTATGGAGCCGAGTGAGCCCGGTAAGCGGCAGAGATGACCGGAAAGCGGTGGGGGGGGCACCTCTCCCACCGCTGATAAAAGTGATCTTGCGGTGAATCTGCCGCTAAGACCACTTTTATCTTGCAGGGAATCGCCTGCTGAAAAAAACGGTATCTGAATGGTGCCTGCAGCTGCAGGCACCATTCAGATATCACCACTCAAACCCAAGGACGTCATATGACGTCGGGCGGTACGGAAGTGGTTAATGACGTCAAAATGAAAAAGGACGGATCTCGCTGTCTCGAACACCCAGTCACAGCTTTGCCAGGGGGTGACTGGTGATTTGAGTCAGCGACGTATACTTTGTAAATCAATAGATCTGAAACACTCTAAACACTTAGAACTGTTAAACAGCAAGCAAGCCACACATTCGAACTGATGTACAACACGTTAGCTATCTCTCTTATAGATATGTTCTTCACGAGAAACGGTTATACTTCATGTTTAGAGTTGAGCGAACCTGAACTTTCGGGTGTCCGTGTCCCGAATCCGAACCCGAACGTTTGAGAAAAACTTTCGGGTTCGGGTTCTGGTATTTTATCACGTAGGTTGAATAGCTGCAGGGCAGCCAATCAACAAGCTTTTCACTGGTTTTCCCTAGAAGCCATCACAGCCATGCCTACTAATGGCATGGCTGTGATTGGCCAGTGCATCATGTGACCCAGCCTCTATATGAGGCTGGAGTCACAGTGCTGCATGTCACATGCTCTCAGGTTAGTGTAGGGAGAGGATGCTGCTGGTGCTGTGAGGGACAAATTGTGAGGGACAGATTGCAGATCTAATAACTAGGTAGAGATTACTACTACTGCTTTGAGGGACAGATTGTAGATCTATAACATCTCATCCTGCATTACAGAATGATCTGATTACAGAACGATCTCTCATCCTGCATTACAGAACGATCTCTCATCCTGCATTACAGAACGATCTCTCATCCTGCATTACAGAACGATCTGATACTGGACTAGGTAGAGATTACTACTGCTTTGAGGGACAGATTACAGATCTAATAAGATCTCCCATTTTTCTTCCTTTTGCAGCCCTCTAGCACTTTCCAGGACTTTTTTACAGTCATTTTTGTGCCGAAAAGTTCGGGTCCCCATTGACTTCAATGGGGTTCGGGGTAAAGTTCGGATAACGAACCCGAACGTTTACAGAAAGTTTCCAGAACCCGCCGAACCCAAACGTCCAGGTGTTCGCTTAACTCTATTCATGTTTAAAGACCCTGGTATGATGACAAATACTTCTTTGAAAATAGAGGCAAAAAGACATCTGAGGATATATGTGCTGTCTCCCCCTTCCCTTGATACAGCTTGATCCCGAACGGGGTGTCTGGAGATGGGAAACATTGCATTATATCCTATGATCTCCACAGAATATTGTCTATATTGCTTACCTATGCCTGATATTTCAATATGTCATATGATTTCGTTTGACTGAGTTTCTCTACCACATCATAATGTAAGAAAGCCTGTGTTCAAATGTACCCTTTTGTACTTCTATGAAAAACCTTTTCAATAAGAAATATTGAAACAAAATATGATGTTACGCCAAGTAAATAGATACCTAGATATCTAACATGTCACGCTTTGAAACTTGCGCACACTCGTGGAATGGCGACAAACTACGGTTAGCCGAGCGGTTTATAGCTGCATTGGTTGTTATCCAAAGAAAGCCGACTGTCTACTCTAAACAACGGTACCGGGGTGATGCATGCAGCTGCATGCAACACCCCAGTACAACCCCCTCAAACCGAGGCCGTATATTTGCATAAAGTCAACGTGAAGGGGTTAAAACTAGACATGCGCACTACCAAAAAATGTGTTCATTTTTGTTTTAGTTTCATCCGTTTTATTTAAATTTTTTTTTTTCATTTTTCGGGCCATTCGTTGCGATCGCAATTCGTAAATTCATAAATTCTTAGAATTTGTACATTCGTATATTTGCAAATTGGTACATTTGTACATTCCAAAATTCGTAATTTCGTAAATTAGTATATTCTGAAAATTTGAAAACCGGAAAATAAGAAAGAAAATCTGAAAATTCGAAAGAACGGAAATCCGAAAATTTGAAATAATATCTAACTAATATTTAACTATTAAATTATAGGTATTGGAATTTCCTTTCAAATTTGGCTGTAAGTGAACAAATTTATCCCAAGTTACGAATTATCCGAAATAACGAAAGATAACGAAACATATGGAACAAAAGAAATGAATAATAAACAATAAATATAAAAAGTTATTATTATTATTGTTATTTAATATTATTAATTTGTTATGTTCCATTTGTTTAGATACGGCATTCGTTATTTCGGATAATTCTTAACTTTGGATAAATTTGTATTCATTACGTTTACTAACAGTCAAATTTGAAAGGAAATTCCAATACCTATAATTTAATAGTTAGTAAGGGTCTTTTCACACGAGTGGAACGTTTTGACGGGCTCCGCTGCTCAGCGAGGATCCATCCGTTGATCCCCGCTGAGCCGGCGGATGACAGGACCGTCTCTGCACTCCGTGCTGTGACTGACCTGTCACAGCTCCATTCTCCTCTATGGAGGATCAGATGAGCATGGACCACCTGTCCGTGTTCATCCGATCCGATCCACCAGATGGATGGAAAATGGGGTTTCCATCCGTCAGTTTTTGCCGGATCGGAGCGGATCGGGTGTGAGCGGACATGTCACCGCTGACATCCATCGCTCCATAGAGGACAATGGAGCATCCATTCGGGTCCACCTGAAAAACTGACAGGCGGATCCAAACGTTCCGTGCGTGTGAAAGAGCGCTTATAGTTAAGTTATTATTAGTTTGTTTTTCGGGTTTTTCGGATTTTCGGTCTTATTTTTGGATTTTCATTCTTTTGAATTTTCGCTCTTATTTACGAATATTCCAATTTACGAATTTTCGAATTTACGAATATTCGGAAAAATGCGTTAAACGGGTTTTCGGTAATTCGGATATTTCCGAATTAACAAATTTGTCGAAATTCATTAAGAACTAAATTCTGAATGAAATGAATTGCACATGTCTATTAAAAGCTTTCTCTGTTCTACTGTAATAAAGGCAGGGCTGCTGTTAGAGATCATGGGGCCCCATACAGCCTACCTGACAGAGCCCCCCTCCCAGAAAATATCAAAACGAGGGGCAGAGCAGAGAGCCAGTGATTGACAGTCACCAGCTCTCTGCTCATGGAACACAGAGAACTGAGCGATTAGTGGTCTTTGATCGCTCAGTTCTCAGTCTTAGAGCCGACAGGGGACAGATGCAGGATCAGACCAATGCTGCGTTCATTAAGGTAAGTATAATTTTTTTTTTTTGGTTCTCCCATTCTTTTCTTTTAAAAAGTCGGGTCTGGTGGCAGAGTATCTTCAAGACACACCTGACTTCTATAAGGGGAAACAAGTAGGGATGAGCTCAAGCCTCCATCTGAACACAGGTTGCCAACTTTGACTGTTTGGGGATTTCAGGTGGACTTTTTGCTCATTTAACGGAGCAAACTTCATATATAAAAAAGGTATTTTCACTGCCACGATATTGACAGCTTCCCTCCTATCAATAGTTGCTAAGAAAGCGTCTAATGCAGGCATCTGCGGCAACCTTATTAACCAGTGACTTCACTCAGCCTCATTTATTTCCTCACTGGGAATCTCCAGCCATGTAAACAGAAAGGTAAGAATAGCAGGTGTTAGTGAGAATAGTGTGACATTGCTATGGTCATTGATGCCACCCAGGAGGCCCCACCTCCTGGTATGGATTTGGGTCTGGCCTGGTATGGATTGGGGGGACCCCATGCTGTTTAAGGGGAACCCCACGCCTGCACTGCTTTTTGACAGTTTTTAAATAGATAAGGGGCGGGGTCACCTGGTGACGTCACCTGGAGGCACCGCCTGCCTTGTGATGTCACCGACTGGATGAACAGCCGATGTTCGGACCAAACTTTTGCTTGGCTTTAACTGTTCGCCCAACTCTAGTGGTGAGCACTGCAGCCCTGTGATAGTGAGGTGCTGGATACTAAATCCACTTCACTCTTCATGACTCTCGAATTATAAAGGTGCATTATTTTATTTGTGTGTTGGTTATAATTAATCAACTGTGTTTTTTTTAAATGTTACTATTTGTAACATTTAATGTTACAATTTTACTTTTTGTTCCTGTTTCGTATTGCTTAGGGCCGGTTCACACAGGGGCAACTAGCACTCCGACTTGTGTTGCCCCAAGTTGCTTGACATCAGAAATCCCATTGCAGTGAATGGGAGCCGTCTTAATGTACACTACTGAAGTCGCTCCGACTTCAAAAAAGCTTCCTGTACTACTAGAATTCAATGGAAGTCTCCTCCAAGTCGGATCCCTTATCTATATTGAAGCGACTTTACAGGAAAAAGAAAATAATTTACCCAGTGAATTACCGAGGCAACCCCCTCCCTCCCTTCTCTGATTGGCCACAGGCAAAGGTACCTGGCATGGAGTTGCGTTGTAAGTCACCCAAAGTCGCACTGAAGTCACGTTTAAAATCACCTAGCAAAGTCGCGTTGAAGTCGAATTGCCCCAGTGTGAATGCGGGCTTACAACCTCTCGCTAACCGCTTCCCGACCGCGCAACGTTGGTTATAGTCGTCGCTTGCGGGCATGACGCTAGGGGACGAGCGCTCGTGTCTGCCGCACGCTCCCTTAAACCCGCGATCGCCTGTGACAGAACCAGAGCAGGGAACCGCCGATGTAAACACGGTGGTTCCCCACTCTGTCAGGTGGCATGTCAGAGATCTACTGATCCCTGTATTCGGGATCAGTTAGATCTCTTATGCCCCTGACAGCCCAGCCCCCTCACAGTTAGAACACGCCCAGGGAACACAGTTAACCCCTAGTTCTCGCCCTGCAGGTTAACCCCTTCCCTGCCAATGACATTTATACAGTAATCAGTGGATATTAAAATTTCTGATCGCTGTATAAATGGTCCCAGAAAAGTGTCAAAAATGTCGGCCACAATATCGCAGTCCCGATAAAAATCGCAGATCGCCGCCATTACTAGTAAAAACTAAAAAATTGTGAAAATGCCAGAAATGAATTCTCATGGTTTGTAAACGTGGCAACTTTTGTGCAAACCAATCAATAAACGCCAATTGCGATTTTTTTTTTTACCAAAAATATGAGGAAGACTATAAATGGGCCAAAACCAATGAATAAATTGCTTTTTTATATATTTTTTGGATTTGTATTTTAGCAAAAAGTAAGAAATATTGGGTTTTTTTTTTTTTTTTTTGCAAAATTCTTTTTTTGTTTATAGCGGTGATCAGAAATGGCGCAGAGGTTATCAAATACCACCAAAAGAAAGCTCTATTTGTGGGGAAAAAAAGGACGCAAATTTTGTTTGGGTACAACGCCGCACGACCGCGCAATTGTCAGTTAAAGCGACGCAGTGCCGAATAGCAAAAAGTCCTCACGTCCTAACATGGGAAATCCTTCTGGGGCTGAAGTGGTTAAATAGAATACAGATTTTTTTTTCAAATTCTGGAAATTATATTTCCTCTATTTTTCTTTCATTTCTCACAGTTTGTTAAATTTGTGCGCAATTGTCAGTTAAAGCGACGCAGTGCCGAATCGCAAAAAGTGCTCTGGTCACGGGAAATCCTTCCGGGGCTGAAGTGGTTAAATAGAATACAATTTTTTTTTTCAAATTCTGGAAATTATATTTCTTCTATTTTTCTTTATTTTCTCACAATTTGTTAAATTTGTGCGCAATTGTCAGTTAAAGCGACGCAGTGCCGAATCGCAAAAAGTGCTCTGGTCCTAACCTGGGAAATCCTTCTGGGGCTGAAGTAGTTAAATAGAATACACATTTTTTTTCAAATTCTGGAAATTATATTTCCTCTATTTCTTTTATTTTTCTTTATATTCTCACAATTTGTTAAAACAACTTCCCTATATTTCAACATCCCTCTTGTGGTTTATTTTTTTCTCTGCTTCACAGATTAATATTGTGAAGAAGATGCTAGAAGATGTTATGGAGATTGGGACAAGCATGGCACGCTAGATGTAGTCACACTTATATTAATGTGTTAGATAGGAGTCATCGCCAGTGTCACAGCAGATATAATGTAGTCAGCGCAGTTGTGGTTAAGCAGAAGCCACTAAGTCAGTTTGGTTTCCATTCGGATGTAATTGCACGGCCAGCCAAGGTCACACCCGTATGAGGAAAGGGCTGAGACATCACCCAGAGCCTTCATATCATTTACTAAGCAATGACCCAGCTCAAGAAGCTTGGCAATGCCTCGGAAACAATATTAACGGACCATGCACGTATTTTATGGGACAACCCATCCATCACATCCTGTGCAGGAGAAGCAAATATTTTGCAGGTCAATAGGCTGTGGTGGGAACTGTCCCCTGTGGCTAACGTCTTCGGTCAAGTAATGGCTTTATATTTATTTCTGTTGGAAATAATTTGTACTACAGCTGTTGGCATACACAACATGACTGTGCTGCATAATGCACTTTAACGGGTGCATTCCAATATGGAGAATCTGTAGGTTTATTCAAAGTATATCTAAACCCTTATCTTGTAAAATAACCCATTCAAGCCATGCAAAGCGTTTGCATGTGTATATACAGTATATATACATACACTCATAGGCATGCGCACATAGTGGGGCAGGTGTGCCTGGGCACACCCTAATCACCCTGTACTGTGCAGATCCCCCCTGCTGCCTGGCTGCAGAGAAAGGGACGGGGCGATCCCTGTCCTCAGTCCTTTTCTCTGTCTCAAAAGTGAGAAATCAGGGGTCTGTTTAAGCCCCTGATATTTCATCAAAGGCCCCCAGCAGGGCTCCTAAATAAAACTGTAATATAAAATTATAAAATATAATATTGTAAAAAATAATAAAAAAACAAAATTGTAAAAAAATAAATACAATAAAATTAAAATAAACTACTGACACTGATCGCTGCCTTTCTGATATATATACACACACACTCATATTTGTTTGCGCTTTGTGGTGCACACCCTAATGCATTAGGCTGCGCACACCTATGCATACACTATATTGTCAAAAGTATTGGGACACCTGCCTTTACACGCACATGAACTTTAATGGCTTCCCAGTCTTAGTCTGTAGGGTTCAATATTGAGTTGGCCCACCCTTTACAGCTATAACAGCTTCACCTCTTCTGGGAAGGCTGTCCACAAGGTTTAGGAGTGTCTATGGGAATGTTTGACCATTCTTCCAGAAGCAAATTTGTGAGGTCAGGCACTGATGTTGGACGAGAAGGCCTGGCTCACAGTCTCCGCGCTAATTCATCCAAAGGTGCTCTATCAGATTGAGGTCAGGACCAGTCAAATTCCTCCTCCCCAAACTCGCTCATCCATGTCGTTATGGACCTTGCTTTGTGCTTTTTTGTGTTTTTCACCTTAAAGGAGTTGTAAAGGCAGTATGCTTTTTATCTTAATGCATTCTATGTGTTAAGATAAAAAACCTTCTGTGTGTGCAGCTCCCCCTTCAGCCCCCCCCCCCCCCAATACTTACCTGAGGTCTCACTCTGTCCAGCGATGTTCATGAGTGTCCGAGACGCTCCCTTCTGATTGGCCATTGGCTGCCGCTGCTGTCAATCAAAGTTAGCTAGCTAATCAGGGGAGAGAGGGGGTGGGGCTGGGTCAGGGCTCTGTACATAGGTGTGTGCAGCCTATTGCATTAGGTTGTGCACCCCAAATGTACTCAAATATGGATGGTGTCAGTAGAGCAGTGGGCTTCTCAGTAGGGCAGAGCTTGGTGTTAGTAGGGCAGTGAATGGTGTCAGTAGTTTTTTATTTTTATTATTTTATTCTTTAAAACATTTTTAGGAGCCCCGCTGGGGGGGGGGCTTTCATGAACTATCAGCAAGGGGAATCTGTGCTGCACAAGTAGATTAGGGAGTGCCCGGGCACACCCCCTACGCATGCCTATGGCTCTGTGGCCGAATGGACACAGGGAGCTGTGACTTGGCTCGGGTATCCCCATAGTAAGCTGCTTGCTGTAGGGGCACTGAACAGGAGGGAGGGGCCAGCATCACATAAGAGGAACCAGAGAGGAGGAGGAGGATCTGGGCTGCTCTGTACAAATCCACGGCAACAGAGCAGGTAAGTATAACATGTTTGTTATATTTTTATAGGAAAAAAAAAATCACAATCACTTTAATGCATTTTCGCCATTAAGATAAAAAACCTTCTGGGTACAGCCCCCCCCCAGCCCCCCCTCATACTTACCTGAGCCCAGTCTCAATCCAGCGATGTGCATGAGACCAGTGGCTCTCCCAGGTGTCTCTCTCCTCATTGGCTCACACAGAAGCGAGAGCCATTAGCTACTGCTGCTGTCAATCACAGCCAGGGAGCCAATGAGAAGAGAGCAGGGATGGGGCCAAGCCACACTCTGTGTGTGAACAGGTTGCAGGAAAGAAAATAGTTTGATTCCTCCATCAACACAGCTATTGTTGAAGTGGAAATGCCTCCTGCTGAGTTATTGTGTTCTCCTGGCGGGGGGGACACGGGAGCCCTTCCTGCCAGGAGAACACATTAATTTTTTCTAATGGCTATAGCCGCTGGCAATAATTACATGCAAAAATCCGACATGCTGGTTGTACCCAAGTCACTACAGTTAGCTTGTGCCCATCGAACCATCTATGGCCTGCTTCAGAGAGGGAAGTTTGGGGGTAAATTTGGACCATGCCTATAAAAATTGGTTAACTAGAAAATCTTTTTTGTTGAAAGACCTTTGAAGCTGGGCGCCAATTATATCTTCATTGAGTGAGAAAAGGGTACGGAACTTCCATCATGAATTGCCTCACCTTTGGCCATGTTGGGCAAAGGTTTTGGAAAGTTCCAGGGATCCAGCAAGGACAGGCAGGTCTTCTCACCATCCACCATTGTTCTTAGTAATATCTCTATCCAATTATGGGTAGCTACACTTCAAAGCCGCAAAAATATTTATTGTGGGCCTATTTTAGAAAAATGATGATGTTAACCCACTCTGGATGACGCCAGTGCATTTTTTTAATCGTTGGTTTACATCCACACTTTGTTGGATGAATCACAGTATCTTATCTATGCTATTCTTCTTTGTAGTCTGTCTGTTAGAGAGCCACGTGGGAATGAAGCCAGAATGGTCAGCATGTGTGCAGGATGCGTAGTGTGATAAGTCAGTATGAGGTCTGGCCAAAGGCTTTACACAAATTGGGTGTTTCAGTAAGATAGAGGAAATATGTTGTAAAGAGGAGGAATGTTTGAAGACATCACACTGTGAAAATATATACAGTAGTTATAGAATCCCCCCCCCCCTTTAAAATAATCACATTTTTTTTTGCTTTGTAACAACTTGTAACATACAAGTGAAAGAAATAACATCAACATGTCAGAAAAAAATAAAAATAAATCAAAAACAGAATCACTGATTTGGAAAAAGGATCACCCCCCCTCCTATAAATGACCTGTGAACTCAATCAGGTGTAGCTAATCACCTTTGTCAATGGAAAAAGCCATTTGACTTGTCAATGTCAAAAGCCTTTTGACTTCCAACTGTGGTCAGCTGTGGTCATTTCGATTAGCTCAGCATGAAAAGAGCTTTCCTGGAACAAGTTCCTGGTATTGCAACTGAAGCAAACAATCAACTATGGGTGGAAAGGCAAAAAAGAAAAAAGGCGCTCTAAGTGCAAACCAAAAAGTTTATCAAAACCAATGTACAAGTGACTCACATGATAAAAACAGCCAGGAGCAGGGTGGAAGATCATCTGTAGGCAAAGGGGGAGAGTCATCCATATCAGGAGATGCAGTAATCAGCAATGTGGAAAGTCCAGAGTCCTGTCTGTGTAGTGGCCGGCTACACACAGGGAAATCCAGGGCGAGGAGTGGAATGCAAAACCGGAAGTCCTGAGAGGATGTCACCGTATTGGACACGTTTCCTGAGCTGGCGCACTACGATGACACGGCAGTCGCACTCCATCGAGCTGACAAGCTACAGACCAAGGGGCATTTAAAGGTATACAGTGGTGGGCGGGGCTGATTACCAAACCACACGGGGCTGTAGGGCGGGCGGGTGGAAAGTCACTGTCACCAGGATCTCCGGGATAAGGTTGTGGACGGGCACAAGTCAGGAGATGGATACAAAAAACCGTCAAAGGCTTTATCAATGCCTAGAAGCAAAGTAAAGTTATTATTAAGAAGTGGAATGTATTTGGTACAACACAGATCCTCCCTGGATCAAGACGTTGCTCCAAACTGGATGAAATAGCCAGGAGGAAACTGGTCAGAGAGGCGACCAAGAGGCCTACAGAGACTCTGAAACAGTTGCCGGAATTGATGACAAAGAGTGGCCATTGTGTGAATGTGACAACAATATCACAAATTCTCCACAAATGTGGCTTCTATGGGAGTGGTGCAAGAAAAATGCCGTTCCAAAGGAAAGGACACATGCAGTCGTGACTGAGCTTTGCCAAACGCACCTTGAAGATTCTGAGGCCACATGGAAAAAGAGGTTATGGTCAGATGAGACTAAAATTGAATTATTTGGCCTCAACACCAAACGATAGGTCTTGCGGAAATCCAATACAGCTCACTATCCAAATAACACCATTCCTACAGTAAAGCATGGGGTGGTAATATCCTGGTATGGGGGTGTTTCTTTGCAACAGGGACTGGAGCACTTGTCAGGATAGAAGGAAAAATGGATGGGCCAAAATATTGCCAAATATTCAGAAAGTTGTCAATGCGCAGAAAATTTACCTTCCAACATGACAATGACCCAAAGCACACAGCAAAATGATCACTAGACATGTGCAATTTGTTTCCTTTCTAATTAGTTTTTTAACAAATTTTGACAAATTTGTTAATTCGGAAATATCCAAATTAACGAAAACCTGTTTTACTAATTTTTCCAAATATTTGTAAATTTGAAAATTTGGATTTGAAAATCCAAAAACCCGAAAATGTGAAAATCTGAAATAATAACTAACTAATAATAACTTAACTATTACTAACTATTACATTATAGGTATTGGAATTTCCTTTCAAATTTGGCTGTATCTAAACAAATGGAATGTAACAAATTAATAATAATAAATAACAATAATAATAAAAACTTTTCATTATTATTATTATTTATTTTTATTAATTTGTTTCATTCCATTTGTTTACATGTGGCATTTGTTCTTCAGATAATTAGTAACTTTGGATAAATTTGCATTCATTCACTGCCAGCCAAATTTGAAAGGAAATTTAATAGTTAGTTATTATTGTGAATTTATGGATTTTCATTCTTTAGAATTTTCAGATTTTCTTTCTTATTTTCGAATTTTCAGGTTTTCGAATTTCCTTATTAAAGGGGGCTTCCAGATTCTGATAAGCCCCCCCGCCCACACACCCCCACAACCACAGCCCAGGGCTGTGGGGAAGAGGCTCTTGTCCCTATCAACATGGGGACAAGGTGCTTTGGGGTGGGGGGCGCACAGCTCCCCTGTCCCAAAGCACCCATACTCCCCATGTTGAGGGCATGTAGCCTGGTATGGTTCAGGAGGGGGGGCGCTCACTCCCCCCCTATCCTGGCCGGCCAGGTTGCATGCTCGGATAAGGGTCTGGTTTGGATTTTAGGGGGGACCCCACGTCATTTTTTTTTTAAATTTTGGCACGGGGTCCCCTTAAAATCCAAACTAGACCCAAAGGGCCTGGTTTGGCCTGGGGAGGGGGGGCTGTAATTTTACTCTGGCTATGTTATAAACATCACAGAGGTGTGCCCTTTTACAGGCAGACTAAGGGACCCCCCAGGCACGATATTTAAAGGAATATTTCATTTTTATTGTTTCACTTTAAGCATTATTAAAATCACTGAAAAAACTATCAATTCTAAAACTTTTTTTTTGCATTGATACATGTCCTCTAGGTCAGAACCCGGGTCCCCATACACTTTTTAGGGACATAACTTGCATATAAACCTTTAAAATTAGCACTTTTGATTTTTCATGTTCAGGTCCCATAGGCTTTAACGGTGTTGGAATGTTCGCACAAATTTTTTGCCTGTTCGCATGTTCTGGTGCGAACCGGACTGGGGGGGGGGGGTGTTTGGCCCATCCCTATTGACCATATATAACTGTTGAAACTTAGTTGATGGTTAGTAAACTGATATAAGCTAGAGGATAGTAGATGAATTTGTATCTTTGGTGAATTTCAGTGTGCCAAGATTTAGCAAAGTTGAAACCTACAAAGTGGGGGGAAGAAAGTAGCTGAAACTGTAGCAAATCCTCAGTCAAAGTTCAGTATGTCTTCAGCCGCCTCTTTAGTTTGAGTGCTAGGTACCTCGAGAATAACTGTATGAGCGGGTTCTCCAAATAGTGCACAAAGATGGGATGAACAACTTTACTGCAGTAAAGAACTTCACGGTGATCTCTGACTTTGTAAGGCTACAGCTGACAACAATTCAGTAACTTAATTAGTATACTACAGCTTCCCAGTTCTGTGATAGTGCTTCACTAGCCACATGTATGTAAAATTGGATTATCTGAAATCAGTACTGTATTGATGGGCCTGAGCCCGCTCACCCAACAGGAACAATTACTGTAGAAGATATCCCCGCTGCTTGAATGATAGTGATGATAGGACTAGAGATGATGATGATGTTGACTCTCCAGCGCTTCTGCTCCTGTAATCGGCTTCCACTGCCTCTCTCCTTGCAGTTCTCCCAGATCGACCACTGATAGCAGGGCCGGCCTAGAAGATTATCTGCTGAAGCGCTGTGTAGTTGCAGACCACACGGTCTGTTTGAGTAAACTGCAACTCTGCTGACAGGCACACAGGGTCTTGTATAATCGATCACCGCCGTCCAGAGAGAGCGTGCCAGGCCGCACCCTCTGCTCAAAAAGATTCTCCCATGAGGCACCGTTTCTCCCAGAAGCCTTCCTATGCGGCACAGTCTGATGGGAAATGAAGTTCTTCTGCAACAGAGTCTGATGATAATCCATGGAAGCACACTACAACCCCCACAATGCAGTTCTCTTGCACAGTTTAGGTCACCAACTAACAAACTTGGCACTAGGGGGAAATCAGCTACAATATACCTGCAGGCAGGAACGTCTTTATTACCAGGAGTACAACAGCTCCTGGCTACACTAAGGTGACCAGACGTTACTGATTTAAATGCAAAAATTAAATAAATGCAGCTTTTTTAGTTAAGCAAGGTTTGTACATGTTTTTTTTCATTTTTGCAAAAGATAAATTATGATTTTAATATCCATTTATATTATACTCTGCAGCTTTTACTGATTGTGGGTCCTGCTCCCATCGAGGTCTGTATATGAGAGTATAGTATCTTCAGTTGGCCTAGCGTATGTTACTTGTATTGGCTTGGAAGGAAAATGTCTCCCTGCCCTGAGAATGGTGCTCCCTGATTGTGTCCATATTTGCAGGATGGTGACCAAGGCCATGGCCAGGCCATTAAGGCCAACTGAAGTGGGGACAGCATTGAGGCCAAAGTTACCATACCGGGGGTTTTTAAAAATGGTTGCCCCCAGCAAGACCCTAGTGGTGCTTACTAACATTTCTACCTTCCAACACTGGATTTCATGGTTAATCTGCTCCCTGATGATGATCTACTGTACACGTTCTTCCTATGTTTTCTTGGTTATCTTTTTGCTTCATTCTATGTGTTGCTATTGCATACATGCTTTGAGAATAACGCAAAATGCCCTATTTTTTTTAAAAGATAGCATCCCAAATTCTGCATGGGACAGCCAAAGGCTTTCATTTGATATTAGACAGACCTCCAGAGTAAGCCGTTCACCAGGGCCCTACAGCGTTTAGTGATATCTTTGTCCCTCCAGTTAAACCAATCTTTCTCAACATGGGCTTGTGGGACACCCACTCATCATTCATTCTCCAATCAAGCCTATTGAGCACCAAGACAAATTCTGCAAATTGTAGGGCCAAAAGTCAATATCCATGACCTTTAATGAAAATGCAAGATCTGACCTATACTTATCATAGTGAAGGAACCTTCTATAGCCTTATCCCAAGAGGACATCAATCATCAGAGGGTTGACAAATGAGCCAGATATGTAGAGATACATAGATAAAAGGCAGACAGAAACATGGGAAAGTATATAAAAGAAAATGTTTAAGTTTCTCAATCAATTCCAGTAGTTTGGTTCAAGTGATAATGCGGTATATTTAGTGGAATTTCACATTTTGATTAACTGTTCAGTATTTGTTTTTACAGATTACATTGCGTTGCCTAAAGCAAGAGCTGTGCGTAATACATGAATTGGCCTTTTTGTAAAATAATGAGTCAGTTATGAAAAAAAGGAAGTTTCAGTGCAAAGCAATTATATCTAAAACTGCAATAGTTCCCCGGGTAACCAGTAGTATTTACACTTCAATTCTAAATTTGGTGGAGTTGCTTGTGTTCTATTTCGTCATAGAAAGCAATTTTGATAATGCAGGTAAATAGATTTTGCTGAATAATGTCTCTAAAAAAAAAAAATGATTGGCTGCTTGTCTCTTTCTTAACCCCTGTGTTTATTAAAGTAGAACTAAAGACAAAACTTTTTCTTTTCTTTCAGAGTAGGGGCATTAACCACTTCCTTACTGAGCACTTAAACCCCCCTCCTGCCCGAACCAATTTTCAGTTTTCAGCACTGTCGCTCTTTGAATGACAATTGCGCGGTCGTGCGACGTTGTACCCAAACAAAATTTGCGTCCTTTTTTTCCCACAAATAGAGCTTTCTTTTGGTGGTATTTGATCCCCTCTGCGTCATTTCTGATCGCCGCTATAAACAAAAAAAGAGCGACAATTTTGAAAAAAAAAACAATATTTTTTACTTTTTGCTATAATAAATATCCAAAAATAAAAAATAAAAAAACAAATTTATTCATCAGTTTTGACCGATTTATATTCTTCTACATATTTTTGGTAAAAAAAATCGCAATCGGCGTTTATTGATTGGGTTGCGCCTACAAACTATGGACATTGATTTATGGCGTTTTTATTTATTTATTTTTTTTTACTGGTAATGGTGGCGATCTGCGATTTTTATCGGTACTGCGATATCGGGGCGGACATGTCGGACATTTTTGACACATTTTTGGGACCAATGACATTTATACAGCGATCAGAAATTTAAATGTCCACTGATTACTGTATAAATGTCATTGGCAGTGAAGGGGTTAACCAGCAGGGGGCAGTGAAGGGGTTAACAATGTTCCCTGGGTGTGTTCTAACTGTGGGGGGGGCGGGGCTGGTCGGGACATAACAGATCTAACTGATCCCAGTGACAGGGATGAGTAGATCTGTTGTGTCCCATTCACAGAACGGGGAACCACCGTGTTTACTTCGGCGGTTCCCCGTTCCTCTTCTCTGAAAGGAGATCGCGGGTCTCCGGCGGACATCGGGTCCGCCTGACCCACAGGCACGCTCCCGGGGGCGCGCCCAGCACAAGCCAAATGGGAGGACGTCTATTGACATCCTCCCGGCATTTTAGAGCCGCGCTGTAGCCGTCATTCGGCTATGGCGCGGGTGGGAGGAAGTTAAAGCCCCTGTCTGCTTCCCATTGGAACAGGAAGTGAAGGGAAGTTTCCCTATAGCCAAAACAGGAAGTGAGAAGAAATACTTTGTTGTCACCAGGGTCACCACTAAAACTAGTGTCCTCATTAGAAGTTTTCCTCTCTATTACTCTCTGAATAGGGAGAAGGGGGTCAAAGCCTGCAATAAAATTTCACAGGTGTTCTAATCCCTCTTCACTTTATCCAAAACTCGTGTAGCGCCCCCATAGTGAATAGGTGCGGGTATGATAGATTTTTGCTAGGAGAGGCAAATTTGGTCAGGCCTGACTGTTGTACATGCCTGAATGATTTTATTTTGGCAGCGGAGTGGCCCAGGTAGAGCTGGAGACTGCAGGAAGGAACATCCCTTGGTTACTCCTCCCCTTTAGGTCCAGAAGATTCTGGAAAAAGGGGATGGAAGAGGAGGTGGGACTTTCTGAGGTATGTTAAGGAGCGCTGACCAATCCCCAACCTGGATTGGCAGGGGGCAGGCCTCCTTAAATACTGTGGTCTGCCCAGCTGAGGGAGGAGAGTGTCGAGTGGAAGAGTGGAGATGTAGCAGAGGTTGTGGAGGCTGGGAAGCCCCCAATTTGGGGGGTGACCTTGAGGCCTGGGAGTGGAGAGAGTTCCTGGAGCGGCACAAGAGAGCAGGAGAACAACAGAGAAGCTACAGGAAAGGCTCTTTAAAGGATCCACCGGTGTCGGTGAATGACATACCCTGGGAGCTGGAGAAGAGGACTGGAGCAGGCTGGGAGGGGAGAGTGGACAGTTTGTGGAAGTTGGAGGAGCCAGTCAGGGGAGCGGTGTCACAGGATAGTAAGGTAGGCCGGAGTGGCCTGGAAGAGGATGGGCTTGGAGCAGTAGTCCATCAAAACCCTGCTAGCCCCATTGAACTTTGCTACACCATAAGGGCCCATGGCCCTTGCCTGTAATGGGTGGGCCTCACCATGAGCTAGCTAGCGTGGAGGAAGGTGTAATGGGGGCTTGATAAATTTCCCTTCAGGCCCAACAGTGAAGAAGCAAGTGTTGTGCAGGAGAGAAGTGAAGGAGTGTAACGATCAGCTAGTGTCAGTGCTGGAGAAAGAAGGCGTGTATATACGGAGGTGTATATAGAATGGTCCTGTTCTCTAATCTATTGGGCATTCCACAGTCGTCCCTACCCTATCCAAGTTTATTCCCTCAATAAAACAACAAAAACAAAGTAACTTTGACTTCGGATGAAAGGAAGATTGTGTGATTGAGGGCAGAGTGACAGGTGAAACACAACTACCACCCCTGAGGGGACCATTGGCTACACTAAAAATATTTTTTCTACTGTTTATATTCTAACCACTTTCCGCCCAACGACGTCATATGACGTCACAGACTTTGAGTGGGGATATCTGAATGATGGGCATCATTCAAAATATCTTCTTTTCACTCAGGTGATTCCCTACACCGTAAGAACAATCATAGCAGCTGTTCAGCCGCTTGGTCGTTCTTACGGGCAGAGGAAGGGGATCCCCCCCCCCTGCCCCCCTCCGGTACTTCTCCCGGCTCGCCCTTACAATTGGCGACAGGGAGAAGGAATCTGTCCTTCCCAGAAGTTTACCATAGAGCATCTGGTGGGCCAGATGGCCCCCGGATGTCTCTATGATCTTTCGGAGGCCGGGCACGATATTATGACATCACGCCTGGTCTCTGCATCTTAAAAAAATGCCGCCGCCTTGGCTGGGAGGCCTGGATCATTTTTTTTTTCCAGGCTTTCCAGCCTAGAGGCGAGATGTGGGGGCTTTTTGACACCAGATATCGCTGTAAAGAGGATCTGTCATGCACAATTCTTATTACAAGGGATGTTAACATTTCTTGTTATAGGAATAAAAGCAAAAAAAAAAAAAATTTAAAGCGCCCCGTCCCCGCGAGCTCACTTGCAGAAGTGAACGCATACGCAATTCACGCCCACATATGTAAACGACATTCAAACCACACATGTGAGGTATCACCACAAACGTTAGAGCAAGAGCAATAATTCTGGTATAAGGCCTCCTCTGTAACTCTGAACAGGTAACCTGTAAACATTTTTTAAAACATTGCCTATGGGGATTTTTAAGTAGCCAAGTATGGCGCCATTCCACGAGTGCACGCAATTTCAATACGTGACATGTTAGGTATATATTAACTCGGCGTAACATTATGCAAATAAATTGGGCTAACTTTACTGTTTTTTTTACTGCATGAAACGTTTTTTTTTCCCAAAAAAAAAGCGTTTTAAAAATGACTACGCAAATAAAGTGCAAGATAAAAAGTTGCAATGACCACCATTTTATTCCCTATGGTCTCTGGTAAAAAAAACATATTTAATGTTTGGGGGTTCTGCAGTAATTTTCTAGCAAAAAAATGTAGATTTTTACATGGAGGATCGTAGTCTCAGTATTGGCATAGGTAGCAAGTGGTTAAAATATACTTTCATAGTAGTTACAGATTAATTAGTTATAGTATTTAATTTGTTAATGTAATGTTAAAGGGTCTATCTACCCATAAAGTAATATGATTTACCCCAAAGAAACCCCTAAAATAACTTTTAGGTCTCTGGGAACCCTTATTAAAAGCAATTAATCGGGGTCAATGGTGAAAATGCCTCTTACATTGGTGGTTAGTAGGAAGAATGCAACCCTTAGAGTGGTGGTCAGAATGCCACCCTTGCAGACAGCTAAAATGATCATTGGTGTCGTTCTGCTGGCTTTTCCAAGTGGTGTTGGTCCTGGAACCATCAAATGGTTGGTCAACCAACCACAGTTCAAGGAACCCCTAGCAAACTCTGAATGAACCCTAGGGTCCCATGGAACCCTGATTGAGAATGATGGCCTTAGCCCATAACTCCTTTCTGTAGTTCCACCCACCTTTGCAGGTTTCAGTACTTCTTGTTGCATTTTCTGTGGTCGAGCAAAGAGAGTGGGAGCCTCTCATCACCTGAGTTGTCACCTAATAGAGTCCCTGACAAATATAAGTGACTGTCCCGCACTACAAGGGTTAACTGTCTAGGGGCTTTGAAAAGCAGTTTCACTTACCCAGTGCTCTGTTCCTGCAAGCAGGGCCGTCTTTAACATTGATTGGACCCTGGGCAAATATTTTCTTGGGCCCCCCCCCCCATGCAATTTCACTCTCCACCTGCTCTTAGACATACAATAGCAACTAGACTCAAAATCAGTTTACTGAATCAGATCAGCAGTGATTTTGATTGGTTGCCAGAGGTTACAGCATATCATTACCACTTACTGACTGACTGCTAGAGGTTACAGCACACATTACGGCTCACTGCTTAGTTGCTAGAGGTTACAGCACATTCTTTCTGCTTGTTTGGTTGCTAGAGATTACTGTACATCAATACTGCTCACTGATTGGTTGCTAGAGGTTACTGCACATCATTACTGCCCACAGGTTGGTTGCTAGTGGTTACAGCACATCATCTTCTCACTGCCTGCACACCATGGACTGGGGATCTCAAAGTCGATTTCCTGACACCACAGAAATGTGCTGTCCTTTAGCAGATACACAGCAGTGGCATCAATTATTAATAACACCCCCACGCATCTGCTGACATGTGCTGTGGAATTTCAAGCATGCCTTTGTCTCCCCAGTGGGCAGCATCCAGTATAGGTGATGGTGAATATGACCTCAGGGGGGGCATGATATACATATGAATGCCACCTTTGTTTACATATCAGCACAGCTGGCTGCCACTATTTACATATGAACGCTGCCGCTATTTACATATCAATGCTGGTTATTTACATGTAAACATGTGGTCTGCAGGTGAGTCATCTGTACTTAGATATCGGGACACAGCACAGGTCTAAAAGTTCAAGGGACAAGGGAATTTAAACCAGGATAGTTGGCAAGTATGAGGCAGCTGCGTTGGGCCCCACAACAATGACAGGGCCCAGGGCAGCTGCCCCTTTTGTCCTACCTTAAAGATGGCCCTGCCTGCAAGCTCTGCTAGACCAGTGCCTGCTGCTTCCTCTCCCCCATGCTCTGGTGGTCTAAGGTCCTCTGATGTCATCAAGACGTATGCAGAGAGCACAGCCCTACATTTGATGTGAGGACACTGAGGAATAGTCCACTGTTGGGGCACCTTTGCCAGGAGAGTGAAGGTTATGGTAAGTAAAACTTCTTTCCATCCTCTAGACCAGCCATTCTCAACCAGGGTTTCGTACAACCCTAGGGTTCCTCCAGAGATTGCTAGGGGTTCCTTGAGCTGTGGCTGATTGACCTCCCATTTGATGGTGCCTGCATAATTCTGCAGCCAATACCATTTGGCTGAGTCAGCGGCGTGACATCAGTGATCCTTTTAGCTAAATGTAAGGGTGGCTTTCTGACCACTAAGGTACTTTCCACTGCCGACTACTGTAATAGACATTTTTCGCACTGATCCCCAATAATTGGTTTTAGCAAGGGTTCCACAAGACCTGATTATTATTTCAAGGGTTCCTCAGCGGTAAAAAAGTTGAGAATGGTTGCTTTCGACTTGTAGGGGAAGAGGGGGGAGTTTAGGTTTCCTGGAGTTGGGCTTTTAACATAAGGAGATGTCAAGGGACAATGGATTGCACTGTCAATGTGAGACCCAGAAGAGTTTAGTTATGTCCATGACTATTCGGTCAGCACCAAACCCAAAATACTGTTACTAGTAAATGGACCAACAGGCAGTGTGCATTTAGTAGTAAATTAATACAACACAATCAGAGGCAAAACAGTAAAACTCTCATAGTAGTTTTATTTATTATAGGTACTTATATAGCCCCATCAATTTATGCAGCACTTTATATATACAGTGCCTTGAAAAAGTATTCATACCCCTTGAAATTTTCCACATTGTGTCATATTACCACCAAAAATGTAAATGTATTTTATTGGGATTTTATGTGATAGACCAACACAAAGTGACACAAAATTGTGAAGTGGAAGAAAAATGATAAATGTTTTTCAACATTTTTTAACAAATAAATATGTGAAAAGTGTGGGGGGCATTTATATTCAGCCCCCCTGAGCCAATACTTTGTAGAACCACCTTTCTCTGCAATTATAGCTGTGAGTCTTTTTGTGGAAGTCTCTACCAGCTTTGCACATCTAGAGAGGACATTTCTGCCCATTCTTCTTTGCAAAATATCTCAAGCTCTGTCAGATTGATGGAGAGCGTCTGTGAACAGCAATTTTCAAGTCTTGTCACAAATTCTCAATTGGATTTAGGTATGGACTTTGCCTGGGCCAATCTAACTCATGAATATGCTTTGATTTAAACCATTCCATTGTAGCTTAAGTCTTTTGCAGACTCAAACAGGTTTTCTTCTAAAAACTGTATTTGGTGCCATCCATCTTCCCATCAACTCTGACCAGCTTCTCTGTCCCTGCTGAAGAAAAACATCCCCACAACATGATGCCACCACCACCATGTTTCACGGTGGGGATGGTGTGTTCAGGGTGATGTGCAGTGTTAGTTTTCTGCCACACATAGCTTTTTGCTTTTAGGCCAAAAAGTTAAATTTTGGTCTCGTGACCAGAGCACCTTCTTCCACATGTTTGCTGTGTCCACCACATGGCTTCTCACAAACTGCAAATGGGACTTCTTATGATTTTCTTTCACCAATGGCTTTCTTCTTGCCACTCTTCCATAAAGGCCAGATTTGTGGAGTGCACGACTAATAGTTGTCCTGTGGACAAATTCTCCCACCTCAGCTGTGGATCTCTGCAGCTCCTTCAGAGTTACCATGGGCATCTTAGCTGCTTCTCTGATGAATGCTCTCCTTGCCCGGCCTGCCAGTTTAGGTGGACGGCCATGTCTTGGTAGGTTCGCAGTTGTGCCATACACTTTCCATTTTCGGATGATGGATCGAACAGTGCTCCGTGAGATGTTCAAAGCTTGGGATATTTTTTTATAACCTAACCCTGCTTTAAACTTCTCCACAACTATATACCTGGCCTGTCTGGTGTGTTCCTTGGCCTTCATGATGCTGTTTGTTCAATAAAGTTCTCTAACAAACCCCTGAGGGCTTCACAGGACAGCTGTATTTATACTGAGATCAAATTACACACAGGTGGACTCTATTTACTAATTAGGTGACTTTTGAAGGCAATTGGTTCCACTAGATTTTAGTTAGGGGTATCAGAGTAAAGGGGGCTGAATACAAATGCATGCCACACTTTTCACTTATTTATTTGTAAAGCATTTTGAAAACCATTTATCATTTTTCTTCCACTTCACAATTATGTGCCACTTTGTGTTGGTCTATCACATAAAATCCCAATACAATACATTTACGTTTTTGCTTGTAACATGACAAAATGTGGAAAAGGGGTACAAATACTTTTTCAAGGCACTGTATACTGTATTATACATTTGTATCAGTCCCTGCCCTAAAGGAGCTTACAATCTAAGATCCCTTACATACACACACTAGGGGCAATTTAGATAGGAACCAATTAACTTACCAGCATGTGTTTGGGATGTGGGAGGAAATCACAGTACCCGGAGGAAACCCACATAGGTACAGGGCGAACAAACTCAATGCTAGTGATGACATCGTTGGGATTTATACCGACAACCCTAGTGCTGCCAGGCGGAAGTGCTAACCACCCATAATGCTTAACATAATAAACAATGAATGCTTTTTCTTTTTTCCTATATTATCACTGCAAAATAGCTGTCTGTTAGACAATAAACTCTTACCTTTCTAGCTTTGCCACCAGAAAGACAAAATGCCATTACAAGGTGAACAGTTAGAGGGCTGCTCTAGCATTAGCTTACATGCAGCCTGCTCACTCTGACTTTATTTCTCATTCTCATCTAGTTAAAGTAACACTAAAGGTAAAGCTTTTTCTTAGTGATGGATAGATTGGAGAGGGATAAGAATACCTGTCAGGTTTTTACTGCTGTCCCTGACCCTGTTGGAAAGATTCACCCTGTCTATTTGTCCTGGTGACCGTATTCACGAGTGAAAGAAAATCCCAAATTTTGGGTTGACACCAGAACAGGAATAAAGGGGAAATCTTCCAATCGGGACAATAGGTTTGGTGCCCTTGGTGGCAACTAGGGGTATTTCCCAGTGATGGCACCTTGCATTGTGGGTGCACGGGCGCCGTCCCCCCACCCCTGCTGCCGCCACCCCCTATCCATGCGCCTGGCCCCTTTCAGGACACCTGGCGCATGAATTACAATTGCTAGGATGGGGCGGGGTTGTCTTTTGAAGCACCGATTAGAGCCAGAGGCTGGGCTCGGGGCAAATGGATTTTCGCTATTTTCACACGCAAATTCCTCCCCGCCAATCAGGAGGCACATCATGAGACCTGTTTCCCAACTGGGCAAAGTGTTAGGCGATCCCGTTGAATGCCTAGCTTTGGAGGAACAGAGAGGAGATGGAAGAGGCCGCAGGAGGAGCGCACACCGGAGCTGCTGCCCACACCGAAGGAGAGGAGGAGAGGACGCCCCAGCCTTAGATCGGGTAGGCTGGCTGGGGGGTGTCTTTCAGTCCCATGCTGCGGGCTGGCCGGGGGGGGGGTTCTGAACTGGATGTCTTTCAGTCCTGCGCCGCGGGCCAGGGGGTGGATGTTGGTCAGTCCCGCACCACAAACCCCGGGGAGGGGGGGTTGGGGGGGTGCTTGTTTGCCACCCCCCCCAAAGGAAAACCTCACCAGCTGCCACTGGTATTTCCTCTTGCATCCTGTAGTTGCTATAGGACAGGAAATGCAAAAATATATTCCCAATGGGATACAGATGGCAAAAAAGAACCTGAAAGGGGTTATAAAACTCCCTTACTCTCCAAAATATGAAAAAAAAAGTTTTGGCTTTTGTTCTACTAGAAACCTGTTCCTGTACAGGGAAAAACACATCATCGCATCGAGTCATCGCATTTTGCAACACCTTTTGCAATAGTGAACAGGAGAGTTCCTTATTATTTGTTCAAATAATAGATGTTCTAGTGAAATAAATGAAATCCAGCAGCCAAGGTCTACTTGTTCTCTATTGAGAGTACAAAGATAAAACAGAACAATATTCTCCAGACAATGGATGAGTGTTTTGGGGGAAAAAATGATCTTTCAAGGGTCAGATATTTGCAGTAAATTGACCAAAAACTGAACTCTGATATCAATGATAGGTGTACCAGGGAACAAACTGTAATATTGTATTAGTTATTGTTATAACACATTTCAGTTCCCTGAAACTCACCACTTCCCTGGGCTCACAGAACACGCTGAGCGAGTTTTATGTAGAGGATTTTGTATTTTTTTTTAGTTTTTATTTTGTATCAGTATTACGATCACCTAACCATGTGAGTGCAGATCCTCTGCCTGATATATACTCTGAAAAGTGAATAGAAAGTCTATGTAAAAAAAAAAAAAGGGGGGGGTTGGGGTGCTATATGGAAATGATTACTATTGATGTTGCAAGAAAATTAAGGGGCATGTTTATAAAGTGGTGAATGTGACTTTCACCAAACATTCCCTGTTATGGTCGTTTCACATGGGAGCGCTCTGATTCATTCAGCAGGGGATCTGTGAATAGATCCCAGCACAGGTTTTGCATGTGGAGGTTGTAGGAAGCGGTTCTTCAGGTGGTGGTCAGGTCCCACTATCTAGAGGCAGGTCACCAGTGGCGGCCGCCCCGCTAATCCATGTGCCCGGCCCCTAAACTACATGCAGGGTGCCGAACGCATGGATTCCAATGGGTTTTTTTGTTTTTCAAAGAACATGATTAGAGACAGAGGCTCTAATTGGCTTAAAAAAGGGTGGGCTCGGGGCGCAGAGCACTATGCCCTGAGCCCACCCAGTTGTGTGACATTAGCAAATGAATATTCGCTAATGTCTACCTGTTTCTCCTCCCGGTCAATCAGGAAGAGGCTCCTGAAACTTGATTGGCCAGGAGGCCTAAGACCCGATTGGCTGCGAGTCCTAACTCCTGATTGGTCAGGAGGAGATGCGACTGCCAGGACTAGGGAGAAGACGCAGGGGGAAAGCTGCGACCTGGATGGGGTAAGTGCAGGACTAGTGGGGTGACTGGTGGGCGATGGGCGAGCAATGGGGGGCAGCGATTGATCGAGCGAGCGCTGGGGGGGTTATGTGGTTGGCTGGCTGGGGGGCCGCGGGTCTGTTTTTTCTGTCTGTGAATGGTATATAGCCTAGACATGTGCGTGACAAAAAAAAATTGTTTCGCTTCCTTCAGATTCGCTAATCTAGTTATTTAGTTTCGTTAAATTTGGTTGATTCGTATAGGGATTAGTATTTGGAATTCATTTTATGTCTTTTTTTGAATTTTCATTGAATTTACCGATTTTTTTCGATTCGATTCGATACATTTCGTATTGGTCGAATCGAAAATGTTTATATATTTTTTTTTATTCAAATGAGGCAAAGTGAACAAACAAAAGAAAAATCTTCATCAAATGATTATGACTCTTTAAATCACATTTGGTTTAACAAAAACAGCATTATTTCGAAATAGTACTCTAATAACACACACAGTCTTTATTTCAGAAATATGTTTACAATTCGTATTCGCATAAAATTCGATGTAAAATTTGATTTGAATTTCAATTCAGCATTCGGTAAACTTCATTTATACTGTAATTCGGATATTCGGATATATCTGAATCTCTAAATAAGGAAAAATTTGTCTGAATATTAACTGGACACGAAACGAAACGCACATGCCTAATATAGCCACAACAAGTGCCAAAGCTTTCACAGTATGGACTGGAGTATCTGGCTTGCCCTGCAGCCAGTGTGCTGTCTCAGAGAACCTTTAGAAAAGCAGGAGGTTTTGTTAAAGAGAGGCAAATCGGCTGGTAAGTGTGCTGGGAAATTGTAAATTGTTTTGCGAATCTGCCTGTCCCCTGAACCAGTTTTGGATTATCAATGACTACAAAACCCATAAACAGACTTAAACAGCTCCCCTGCAAAAAAAAAAAAAAAAAACTTCCACCATTGCCAGATCCTGCCACCTCTCATCTGGTCTATTGTGGTGCTCCAGCACTGTAAAGGTGCCATACAATGTTTCTGCAGTGAGACCCCAACTGCCAAATTTCTGTTTGCTACATTGCGACTTGAAGTTTGAAGTACACTCCAATGTTTATTTCAAAATGAAATGTGTCTTGTCTCCATCTCTTACACTGCGGCCTTAAGAAGCTGCTTACATACTGTTCAGCCACTGTACAATGTGGCTATCCACTTCAGCTCCGGAAGCATTTCCCACATTAGGACCAGAGCACTTTTTGCAAATCAGCACTGTGTCACTTTAATTGACAATTGCACGGTCGTCGGACGTTGTACCCCAACGAAATTGGCATCTTTTTTTTCCCCACAAATAGAGCTTTCTTTTATTGGTATTTGATCACCTCTGTGTCACTTATGATCACCGCTATAAACAAAAAAAGAGTTACAATTTTGAAAAAAAACAATATTTTTAAATTTTTGCTGTAATATATATTCTTGTACATATTTTTGATTAAAAAATCACAATCCGTGTATATTGATTCGTTTGCGTAAAAGTTGCCGCGTTTACAAACCATGAGAATTAATTTATGGCGTTTTTACTTTTTTTTTTTTTTTTACTGGTAATGGCGGCAATCTGCGATTGTTATCAGGACTGTGATATTGCAGTGGACATGTCGGATATTTTTGACACTTTTTTGGGACCATTGACATTTATACAGCGATCAGATCTAAAATAAAACACTGATTACTGTATAAATGTCATTGGCAGGGAAGGGATTAACCTGCAGGGGGCAATGAAGGAGTTAAGTGTGTTCCCTAGGCGTGTTCTAACTGTGTGGGGGCTGGGCTGGCAGTACAGGGATCAGTAGATCTCTGTCATGCCGCATGTCAGAACAGGGAACCGCCGTGATTACATCAGCGGTTTCCCGTTCTTCCTGTGTAGTAAGCGATCGCGGGTCGCTGGCAGACATAGAGTGAGGGAGCGCGCAGCAGCCAAGAGAGCGCGCCGGCAGAGGCATGCACTCACCCCCTAGCCACGCCTGCCCGTTTATAGACGGCTATTCCCGATATGCTGCCACTCTGCACAAGCCGGTCTTTAACCGGTTATTGTCTCTCAAATAATATGCTTTGATTTCTTTTTAGCATAATAACCTGTCTCATCTCTCCCTCCTATATTGTGGCCAAACCAAGCTGCTCACATACTGTCCAGCCACTGTACAATATTTGTGGCTACTGTCTCTAACATAAAGCACTCTAATGTTTATTTCAAGATAAAACCTGCTTAGTCTATCCCTCTTACATTGCGACCTTCCCAAGTTGCTTACATATTATCCAGCCATTGAACAATATTTCTGACTATTGTCATCCCCTAAAATATACTGCGGCCAAACTAAAATTGCATACAGATTGAGCCAGGTTATACTGTTTATGTTTCTGACATTGAACTACAGGTTTAAGTTATAGCTTTTGTTGGAATATTAAAAGTGTGGTAGACGATATAGTCACTGTGACTGTAATTGTCCTGATAAAGTTTAACTGTTAAAAAAAAAATTGCATACTGTCCAGCCAGTGCACAATAATTGTGGCTATTTTGTCTAAAATTATGCATTCTGATGTTTATTTCAAGTGTAGCACACCTGCGAAGGAGCCGCAGATGATAAGCTGATCCCTTTTCCCCTAAATTTTATCACATGCACAACCAGACATACAGCATTTCCTTTTCTTCAATGGTTCAACAGGGCAGCTGGGGGGTTGATTGCCGATTTCCAGGGGCTCTCGACGTCTCGCTGCAATACACAGCCGCTATATGCGCTCAGATGACTCACCGCGTCTCTCCTCCTCCCCTCCTGACTGACGTCATTCTCGGGCCTGCCCGCTGCAATTGCCAGATGAGGAGGAGAGATGCGGTGAGTCATCTGAGCGCCAAGCAGCGCTTTTAAAGGCATATAGCTGAAATTGTGTTTTAAAACACCATACCTCCTCCTGTGCATAGCCATCTCTGTACCCCCTCCTGTGCACAGCCACCTCTGTACCCCCCCTGTGCATAGCCACCTCTGTACCCCCTCCTGTGCATAGCCACCTCTGTCATCCCCTGTCCACAGCCACCCCTGTACCCCCCTGTCCTCAGCTACCTCTGTACCCCCCTGTCCTCAGCTGTCCCCCGTCTACAGCAATAAAGGTGCAAAAAGATTTTTTAACTGCTGGGGTCCTCATAACTTGGGAAATTTTATCAAGGGGTCACGGCACTAGAGGGGTTGGGAACCACTGGTCTAGGGAGTGTCTTTTATGCTTTTAGTGCTGATGTAAGCATGGGATACCCCAAAAAACTGAATTGACCGACTGCACTTTTCACTGTTCTGACAGAGAGCTCCCACAAGTTTCACTGCTGGCTGGGATATGCCAAGGATATGCTTTTGTAGAACTGAGAACTGCACACAGTCGCTGGGGCACACAATGAAGGTCATTACTCAAAATGCCACAGGTTCATCAGTTGCCTCCTTCTGATAGCTACTGATTTTTTTTCAGTGAGGGAGACAGAGACTCACAATACCACAGAACAGCTGGACACTCTTTTCCCCACCTTCCACCGATTATACTTTAATTAGTTCTCCAGACCGTAAGTAAATCCCAGGCCTTGGTAATAGGCTTCCCCGTTTAGACTATGGCTAGGCCCTCAATGACTTTCAAGTAGCATCTCCAGCAGACTGTCTTAAAAGGCTCAGCCCCGTAGACTGGAGACTCCTTTTGTAGGACTAGACCCAGGACCCCTCTCACTCTGCTACAGGCTTCAGCCTATTTATGTGCTCTCCAGCCACCTTCTGGACACACCTCCCCAAGGATTGACTGGATCCCCATCAATTTTCAGGCTGCCTTTCTATTCTTCTTCCCACTGTGATTCTAGAACCCTCTAGAATGGAAGGAAAAGTAATCAGATCAGTAGACCGTAAAACATTGAACAGACTAAAAGCATCAACCCCTGCTCCACTGATTACAGAGGAGCTAAACTAAATCTACCTAGCATACTCTACTGACTGGGAGGGTGCTACGCCAGATAAAACCTGTTAAGTCTCTCCCTCTTACATTGCGACCAAGCTTCACAGGATGGGTAGACTCCCCGACCCGCTATGTGGTAAATGCAGACAAGCATCTGGGGACCTTATTCATCTCCTCATTGCTATTGGAGTGAGGTTATCTCCACGCTCAATTGAGTCTTCCAAGTGAATGTTCCCTTGAATCCTATTCATTGTTTACTTGGAATCCTCGAAGAGGTGATACCTGAGGAAACGACTGTCTCAAGTGGCTGTCTCAAGGGCCCTATTTCAGGCCAGGAAGGTCATTCTTTTAGGTTGCAAATCTATAACTCCATCAGTTAAAACATGGGTGACTCATATGGGGAACACGTTCCTCTTGGAGAGATACTTATATCAACATAGGATTCGACTCACTAAATATGCAAAACTCTGGTCTCCATGGCTCAATATCCCTGGACTATCCCCAAGGGAGCTCGTTGTGATGAGGGTACTGCAATGTCCCACTGGCTGAGTATAGACTGGGAGATCCCCGGGAACATAGGTGTGATATAAGCGAGACGTCTGGCCTTCTACGGGTCCTACAAACCAATTACTCAATTCCCATTCATTTGGGAGTGTGGATAAGGATGGTTAAAGGGGAGGTGACATGGTTAACTTTGCAGGACAGAGATGCAGCTTACCAAGGTACCTAATTTGCATGGACTGTGAGTTGTTTACAGATGTGTTTACTGGTATAATGGAATGGAAAAAGTTTTTGTACCTGTTCTTTCTTCTTTTATGTACTTGGTGTTTTCTAAATAAAAACCTTTCTGATTTAAGAAAAAAAAAAACTAAGGATATGGGAATTTAGGGAATGTGAATGTGGGGAATTCGGGAATGTTAGGTTGTGGTTTTGAAGGTTTTTGTGAATTCTGTTTTGACATTTTATTAAACGTGGGGCGTTAGATTTTTTTAGATCTGTTGAGGTTGCTACACCCACTGTTCAATTCACACTGCTCTGTAACACCACGTATAGCTTTAAGACATCTCCAATCAAATAAATAGCTTTTTTTTCCATTTTGCCCTCAGTCACAGTAAAATTACCCTCTCCCTACTGCATGGTATTTAGAAAAATAATATTGCTCTGTTAAATGTCCCCCATTGCAGCTCCCCATTCCCTTTTTTTTTTTTTTACAATAGCTTGCCTATAACACCTTAAAATTACCAAAATTTACTATCAAGATTCCCCCCCCCCCCCCTTCTCCACTAGATTTGGATTCATTTATAACACTTTTCTCACTGGGGTCTCAAAGCACTTTTGCTTGCTGTTAGGGAAGCCATCTTGGGCACACTTAGTAGAATACCATACTAGAGTAAAATTTAAGACTGGAGACAGTTAACCTACCAGGGTGCCTTTGGAGTGTGGGAGGAAACTGTAGTACCCGGTCCCAGTGGAAACCCACTCAAGCACATGGAGAGCGTGCAAACTACGATAGTTGTGTAACTGCAATGCAAACCAAGGACCCCAGTAAAGCAGAAGAACTATCTATTAAGCCACTGTGCTACAGTGAGCAGCTAAGCTCCAGGTTTTGTAGCTTTCAAGAAGGGATTTACGATCCCGCCAGTAAATCAGACCCAAGCAGATTTTGTTATCCCTAGTCATCCACTACTGAAGCATGGTTTCAGATTTGGCACCACACATTATGTGCCTCTATGTGAGGTTGCAGATC
>BLSH010205237.1:183766-210094 GCA_018402905.1 Glandirana rugosa
AAATACTCTACGTGGACAAATACATACATGTTTTTGTATTTACCGGGTTTATCATTTGAATCACAAGAACTAAAAACATACACACGTATATAGGAAGATCAACATAGGTTGAGAGTCGTTAACATACCTGGTCAAAGACCCATGGCACAGTCTATGTGAACTTTCGGGAAAAGTATCTGAAGACAAATTAACACTTTCCATCCACTGGTCCAGAAAGGAGTTGGAGGGGAATTAACGGGTCGAACATTGTTCATACAACTTGTACATGTATCGGTTAAACATGTGTTTATGAACCCGGTTAAATTGATGGTCGTATAATATCACGAGTGTCCACGAGTGATATCACGTATGTATAATCTGTATAATTGAACGGTTTTAGACCAAAGGAAACTCATAGCACACATTGCACCGGCACTTTTCATATATAGAGATACAAGCCATAATATGTATGCACTATAGTGAGCACCTGTGAGCACTATAATATGCTGGTAGTTAAATTGGCCCAAGTATTTGTGTACAAATTGGCTATGTACATGTTCAACATACTTGTTACAAGCTGGGCAATTAAGGGGAGGTTGAGGAAAGACCTGGTCACCTACCTTTCACAATTAAACAGAAGTCTATGAAAAGGGCTTTCAAGTGTATCTGACACGGTACCCAGAAACTGGTCCATACAATTGCTGAGAGTTGGATACAACTAGAAGGATATATGCACACATACAAAAATCAAGAACACTAAGTTTACTATTTGGGCCATTTATGTTTTTGTACATACATAAACAGGTGCATCTCATAAAATTATGATATCACCAAAAATGTATTTCATTAATTCAATTCAAAAAGTGAAACTCCTATGTATTATATAGATTAATTACACACAGAGTGATATATTTCAAGCAATTCTTTCTTCTAATTCTGATGATTATGGCTTACAGCTAGTGAAAAATTCAGTATCTCAAAAAATAGGAATATTACGTAAGAACAATAAAAAGAAGGATTTTCAATACAGAAATGTTGGTTTACTGAAAAGTATGTCCATGTACGCAGGGGTAGGCAACCAGTAGCCCTCCAGCTGTTGTGGAACTACATTTCCCATGACACATTGCAAGGCTGGCAGGTACAATTACTCCCAGAGGCATGATGAGACTTGTAGTTGTGCAACAGCTGGAGGGCCCCAGGTTGCCTACCCCTGATGTACAGTATAGTATGCACTCAATACTTGGTCGGGGCTCCTTTTGCATGAATTACTGCATCAATGCGGCCTGGCATGGAGGCGATCAGCCTGCGGCACTGCTGAGGTGTTATGGAAGCAAAAAAATGTCCTGGTCATTAAGGGGTTAGAATCTTCCGGGGTTAATTCAGTTGTGCTTCACACCAATTCTGCAACTTCCTTTTCTAAAGTTTGCAATTTCCTCATTCAGTCCATTCTCACATGCTGCTACATACATTTCCCCTTATATCTTGTATTCCCGTACTTGAAGCATTTTCACATCCCCAAGTGTTAAACGACAGATCTGTATGTGAAAGTCGGTCTAAATATAACTTCTCAAAGTTTTTCTAAGTTTTGGAAAATACATTTAATTTTCCTATGGAGAGCATTGCAAAGAAAGGCTCCGTGAAATGTGTGACACAGCAGTGCCTACTCACAGGGCATAGCGGGAGATTTACTAAAGCTGGTGAACACAGAATCTGGTGCAGCTCTGCATCGTAATCGGCTTCTAGGTTGCATTGCCGTAGCTTAACCACTTTAAGACCAGGCCTTTTTGTGACATTTGTTGCTTGCAAGTAAAAATCTGTATTTTTTGCTAGAAAATTACTTAGAACCCCCAAACATTATATATATTTTTAGCAGAGACCCTAGAGAATTAAATGGCAGTTGTGGCAATATTTTATGCCACATCGGTCTTTCAAACGCATTTTTTTTTTTTGAAAAATGACACTTTATTGAATAAAAAATAAAACAAGACAGTGAAGTAAGCCCAATGTTTTTGTATAGTGTGAAAGATGATGTTATGTTGAGTAAATAGATACCTAACATGTCATGCTTTAAAATTGTGCATGTTCGTGCAATGGCAAAAAACTACGGTACTTAAAAATCTCGATTGGCAACCCTTTAAACATTTTTACAGGTTACCAGTTTAAAGTTACACTGGAGGTCTAGTACTAGAATTATTGCTCTCGCTCTAATGATCGCGGCGATACCTCACATGTGTGGTTTGAAAAACGTTTACATATGCAACGTATGCGTTCGCTTCTGTGTACAAGCTCAGAGGGACGGGGCGCTTTAAATATTTTTTTTTTCCTTATATATTTTACTTTTTATTTTTACACTATCCCTTTGTTTTATTTTTTGAGCACTTTTATTTCTATCACAAGGAATGTAAACATCCCTTGAAATAGGAATAAGGATTTATTTTTAAAAGCACAAACACAAAATGTAATTTTGACTTTAAGCAAAAACAAAAAATCCTGTCAATCTGCCCGAGGACCGGAAGTGATGTCGGAGGTCGCTACGGTCCTCCAAGGGCATAGAGCCGAGTGGGGCTATCTTGCCCTCACTCGCCTTCCTGCCCAGCCATCGGCCACATTGGATTGGTTCTGAGTTTAACAACGACTCCGGTAAGCTTGGAATTGAGTGTACTGGGAGCATCTCTACCGCCACCTATAAAAGGGAGTTTGCGGCGAATCGGCTGCTGGGGCCACTTTTATCTGAAAGCAAGCCACCTGGTGTCCGCACACAAGGGAGGAAAATGCAGGAAAGTAAATTGTTCAAACATGATAAGAGAACGTCCACTTCACCGGAGCTTAGCCTTATTTATTGTCAGGATGACACCTGGATCTCCATCCCACCCCCCCAACCCCCCCATCAGTGACCATCAGTGCCACCTCATGAGTGGTGGTGGTGTAATGGTGTGGGGGATATTTTCTTGGCACACGTTGGGCTCCTTAGTACTTATTGATCATCGTTTTAACACCACAGCCTACCTGAGTATTGTTGCTGACCATGTCCATCCCTTTATGACTACAGTGCCCCCATCTTCTGATGGCTCCTTCCAGCAGGATAATGTGCCATGTCACAAAGCTCCAATCATCTCACCACTGGACAATGAGGTCACTGCACTCCAATGGCCTCCACCCTCCCCACATCTCATCCAATAGGGCACCTTTGGGATGTGGTGGAACGCAAGATCTGCAGCAACTGTGTGAAGCTATCATGTCATTATGGACCAAAATCTCTGAGGAACGTTTCCAACACCTTGGTGAATCTCTGCCATGAAGAATGAAGGCAAAAGGGGGTTCAACCCGGTACCAGCAAGGTGTACCTAATAAAGTGGCCGGTGAGTATATATATATATATATATATATATATATATATATATCACACTCTATTTTATACTATTATGTGAGCAATAAATATCAAATCAATAAAGTATCTCTAAGCTTCTCCTTCACATTCGAGTGACTCTGCTGACACCACTTTCCTATCTCATAGACCTCTAAGGCCCCATTCACACCTGAGCGTTTTGTAGCTTGAATATACTTGAAGCCTGAAGCTACAAAACGCTGGAGGGGAAAAAAATCAATGATTCTCTATTGAGATGGTTCACATCTCCGCTCAAAAACGCCTGAAGCCAAAAGCCTGAAAACACCTGAAGCGCAAACAAGTTCTGGAAGTATTTTAGTAGCTTGATTTGGGCGTTTTTCTAATTTTTACATTGGTGACCTTTTGACCTGTACAAAATCGCGGCAAAAATCGATGTAAAAATCGTGGCAAAATCGCTGTAAAAATCGCGGCAAAATCGAGGTAAAAAATTTCTGCCTGAAAACACGACGCCCAGGTGTGAATGCAGCCTTAGTGAAGACACCGGAATCCTGAGATCGCAGAGCGTAGGATCGTCCGCATCACCCCCACCGAGCATCGAGAGCGACCTTACTCTGCGCAGGGACAGTCATATTCTCTGCAGGCTTTCACCCAAGATTGTCTGATCCCCCATTAGGGAGCTCAGCATCCTCACAAAAGTAAGTACACCATTGGAATTTACCTTCTCATCACATATTTTATCCAATTATCTTCTAAACTACTGAGCCCTACAGAACTCTCCCGCTGCCTCTGTCACTTTTCTTCTCCTTGTTTGGAGGTCCCCGGTTTCTGAAAAGACTTCAGTGGAAGATTTCTGTTGAATGGAGCAGCGCTTGGTGGTGCGAGCAATGGGAGAGGTGCGGATTTACTCTCGTCTTTTGCAGAAACAGCTTTTTGGCCAATTTAATTTTCCCTGGTATTTTTTTTATTTTACTTTCGTATTTATGTAACCACTTGCCGACCGCCTAACGTACTTGTACTGCGGCAAAGTGGCTCTATTGAGCAAAATCAAGTACCTGTATGTCATTTTGTGCAATATACACTGGGGAGGTGATTGGACAGCAGGGGAGCCAATCAGTGGGTCTGGCGGTCCGCCGGCCACCCACGATCATTCCCGAGAGAGGCAGAACAGTGGTCTGTCTATGTAAACAAGGCAGATCGCCGTTCTGACAGGAGAGAAGAGGGAAAGCTTGTGTTTCTACTAAGCAGGAACACCAATCTCTGTGATCACCCAGTCAGACCATCCCCCACACAGTTAGCAAGCACCAGCTAGGCACACAGATAACTCTTTGAGCGCCCCGATGTTAACCCCTTCCCAGCCAGTGTCATTAGTACAGTGACAGTGCATATTTTTAGCACTGATCACTGTAATAATGTCTTGGTTCCCAAAAAAAGTGTCAAAAGTGTCAGTTAGATGTCCGATTTGTCCGCCGCAATGTCACCATCCTGCTAAAAATCGCTGATTGCCGCCATTACTAATAAAAATAAATAAATAAATAAAAATGCCATAAAAATATCCCATAGTTTGTAGACGCTATAACTTTTGTGCAAACCAATCTATATACGCTTAAATATTTAGCAGAATACGTATTGGCCTAAATTGATGAAGAAATGTGATTTTTTTTTTAGATTTTTTTTATTGGATGTTTTATAGCAGAAAAAAAAAATTATTTCAAATTTGTCGCTCTTTTTTTGTTTATAGCGCAAAAAATAAAAACTGCAGAGGTGATCAAATACCACCTAAAGAAAGCTGTGGGTAAATAAAGAATGTAAATTTTTTTCGATACAATGTCGCACGACCACGCAATTATCAGTTAAAGTAACGCAGTGCCTTATAGCAAAAAATGGCCTGGTCATGAAGGGGGTAAATCTTCAGGGGCTGCAGTTATTACTATTATACAGGATTTATATAGCGCCAACAGTTTACGCAGCGCTTTACAATATGAGGGTAGACAGTACAAATACAATACACTTAAATACAGTAGGAATCAGAGGGCCCTGCTCGTTAGAGCTTACAATCTAATTATATGAATAAATGGATGGCAGGAGATCTCCCTACCTAAGTTGCCAATTTCTTCTGACTTTTATGCACATATTTTTACTTTATGTCTTGTATCTCTTAGTACCATCTTTGCTATCTTCTGTCCTCATGATAGATGATCTTCTACTATGTATAGTTTTATCATTTTTTTCCTACTTCCATATCTAAATGACTTGTTATAGTATAAACTTCCGTAAGTTTGGCCATCCTTGTATTATATACAGCATCTCACAAAAGTGGCCATCTTTATGTAGAGCAACAATTCTTTTTTTCAGATCCTCAGAGAGTTATTTGCCATGAGGTGCCATGTTGAACTTCCAGTGACCAGTATGAGAGAGCGAGAGCGATAACACCACATTTAACACACCTGCTCCCCATTCACACCTGAGAGCTTGTAACACTGACGAGTCACATGACACCGGGGAAAAAAAGTGAGTCATTGGGCCCAATTTGGACATTTTCACTTAAGGGTGTACTTACTTTTGTTGCCAGCGGTTTAGACATTAATGGCTGTGTGTTGAGTTATTTTGAGGGGACAGCAAATTTACACTGTTATACAAGCTGTACACTCACTACTTTACATTGTAGCAAAGTGTCATTTCTTCAGTGTTGTCACATGAAAAGATAGAATAAAATACTCACAAAAATGTCAGGGGTGTACTTACTTTTGTGAGATGCTGTATAAATGTATACCACCCTCTCCTCATACGTTACTCATTAGTTGTCTGTTACTCTTTTTGTATCATGTGACGGCTAGTTCTGCTTCTTTCTATGGTAGGAATTTCCAGTTCTGTTCCTGAGCCTAAAATAAGACTTCTTCATTTCAGTTTTTAGTGAAAAGGGGCGTGAATACATAATAATTGGGGACTTTCGATGTGCTTCCAGAAAATATAAAAAGTTTCTCATAAATCACCAAATTGTTTAAGATTGTTTTAGAACTTATTTTTTACTAACCACTTGTGGACCGCCACCGATTTACTGCTACAGGGTGGCTGTTCTGTGCAGAATCACGTGTATATATATATATATATATATATATTTGATTCTGCACTCCCTGGTAGGGGGCGCACGTCGCTTCTTCTGTGATTAGTCGCAGCAGAAGCCAATCAGCAGGTGCCAGCCAATGGATGTCCACCGGCACCCGCTGATCATCGAAGAGAGACACAGGACAAGGCAGAGCTCTGCTCTGTCAGCAGGGATGTGAGGGATTTTCTTTCCCTGGAAGGCAGGGTATAAAATCCATCATATTCTTTAGTAAAAACAGCACACCCAGTACACAAAAATACTGGTCCTAAATGTTAACCCTTTCCCAGACGTGTCATTAGTTCAGTGACAGTGCATATTTTTAGAGCTGATCACTGTATTAGTGTCACTGGTTCCCACAAAGTGTCAAAAGTGTCAGTTAGTGTCAGACTGTCCGCTGCAATATCACAATCCCGCTATAAGATGCTGATCACCACCATTACTAGCATGAAAAAAAAATCAGTATATATCTTATAGTTTGTAGACGTGATTCTGCACTGCCGAGTTTTGGGTGCGAGTGCGTGCCCTCGGCGGCTCGCTTCTGCTGTGTTACACAACAGGAGCTGATTAGCAGGTCCTGTGGACCCGATGTCCGCCGGTCGTTCGTTGCACTGACAGAATGCCAGTCTGCCTATGTAAACAAGGCAGACTGTCATTCTGTGAGTACAGAAGACATGGATCCTGTGTTTCTATAAAGCAGAAATACCGATCCACACAGAAATACCACAAAAAGAAAGCTCTATTTGTGGGAAAAAAAGGACGCAAATTTTATTTGGGTACAACGGCGCACGACCGCGCAATTGTCAGTTAAAGGGACGCAAAAAGTGCTCTGGTCCTAAAGGGGGAAATCCTTCTGGGGCTGAAGTGGTTATATTCTTCCTCATATTTTTGGTAAAAAAAATCGCAATCAGCGTTCATTGATTGGTTTGCGCAAAAGTTGCCGCATTTACCAACAATGAGAATTTATTTATGGGGTTTTTATTTATTTTTTTATATTTTTCTAGTAATGGCGGCAATCTGTGATTTTTATCGATATTGCGGCGGACATGTTGGACCATTTTGACAGTTTTTTTGGGACCATTGGCATTTATACAGCGATCAGTGCTATAAAAATGCATTGATTAATGTGTAAATGTCACTGGCAGTGAAAGGGTTAACCTGTATGGGGCGCTCTAAGGGGTTAACTGTGTTACCTCAGTCTGTTCTAACTGTATGGGGGCTGGGCCGGATATGGGGAGGGGAGTGATCACAACTTCCATATACAGGTAGCCTGTGATCACATCCCTTCCCCTTCTGTCAGAACAGAGATCCGTGTTTACATACACGGACCCCCGTACTGTCGCTCCAGGGGGGGTGATCGTGGGTAACCGGTGGACATTGAGTGCCCGCCCCCTGGCCCCCCCCCGGAACACAGTGAGCGCGTGAGCGTGCCTACAGCGGTGCGTGCACGCTCACAATACTCGTTCTCGCGCCCGCCGTCAGGTGACGGCGTTTTGCGATAACAAGACAAGTTTCCACCGTCAAGCCACGACGGGGCGGGTGAGCGGCAACTGATTAAACCCTACGTACTAAGACTGTGATGCCATTAAAGTTCATGTGTGTGTAAAGACAGGTGTCCCAATACTTTTGGTAATATAGTGTATGTTTGCAAACATGTGCAACTAAACCCCTTGTTTTTAACATGAACTGTTAGACAGGGTTAATTTGGTTTTGTTGCAGGCAAGCTGGTAAGTGAGCTGGGAATTTTGGTTTGTTTTTGAAGTGTATTGCCCTTCTAGGTGCCCTTTGCTGCAAAGGCTAGTTATAGGTTGGGGTGGTTGCCATCTGTTTGTTCAGGTAACAACTACAAGTGGCCGTTACAACTAACATTGCACAGGCATGGTCCACAGTTGTTGCTATCAGGAAACCCTCCCTGAGACTTGACATCGGTGGTGCGCATGTAGACAAATGGGGGGAGATTTACTATAAGGCCCAATTCACAGTTTTTTCGACTTGCAAAGTCGCATAACAAGTTGTACCCCGTGATTTCCAATGAGTACTGTTCACATCTGTGCAACTTCAAGTCACAGCGACTTCAAAGTAGTCCCTGCACTCCTTTGGTCCGACTTTGATGTGACTTGAGGCCCATAGACCTCAAGATTACACAGGCATTTCTTCAGGTCACGTCAAAGTCGCGCGACTTCCAGGTCGCACAAGTGTGAATGGGGCCTAACTGGTGCACCCAGAATCTGGTGCAGCTGTGCTTAGTAACCAATCAGCTTCCAGGTTTTGTTGTCAAAGCTTAATTGAACAAGCTCAGGTTAGAAGCTACCCCCAGATTTTGCACTCTCCAGTGTTAGTAAGGTCCCATTCGCACAGGGGGGATCCGACCTGGCGCAAATTTGCTAGGCAATTGCAGCGCGACTTTCAGCACGACTTCAGCGTGACTTACAACACGACTTATGCCAGGCGACTTTGCCTGTGGCCAATCAGATAAGGGAGGGAGGGACTTGCCCCAAACATAAATTCTATTCTTTTCACTGTAAAGTCGCTTGCATTAACATGGGGATCCAACTTGGAGGTGACTTCCATTCATTTCTATAGGCACAAGTCAGATAGAATTTGCCTTGAGTCGCGCAGGAACTTTTTTCTGAAGTCGGAGCGACTTAGTAGCGTACATTAAGATGGCTCCCATTCATTTCAATGGGATTTCAAATGTCAAGCGACCTGGGGCGACTTGAGGCTACTCAAGTCGGAGCGACAGTCGCCCCTGTGTGAATGGGGCCTAAGGCTCTATTCACGCTTGTGCAACTTGTCATGTAACTTTGGACATCAAAGTTGCATAACAAGTCGTTCCCCATGTTTTCCAGTGATAACCATTCATATATGCGGGACGTAAAGTTGCAGCATCTTCAAAGTAGTTCATGCAATACTTTGGTCTGACTTTCATGCAACTTGAAGGCCATAGAATCAATGTTAACCCTCAGAAGTTGCATGAAAGTGGTACCTGAATGTTATACAATTCAACCTGTGTGCAACAATCGTCCATTATCACTGGTCAGAGCCAAAGTCATATCCAAGTTGCACCCATCCAATGAGGCATGAAAGTTAAGTCAAAGTTGTGTAGCGCCCCATAGGTGCTGTAGCAAGAGTTTTTTTTGCCAGGAGAGGCAAATTTATTCAGGCCTGACTATTGTGCAGGCCTCATTGTTTTGGTTCTGGGCTGGGAGTGGCTCAGGGAGGACTGGGTGATTCACAGACGGTGTCATCAGGACCTCCCAGTTCTTTCCAGAAGCTTCTGGTGTTTTCTGGAAGGAGAGGTGAAAGGGGAGGTGTAGCCATATGAGGTGTTCTAAGGAGCTCTGATCAATCCCCAATCTGGATTGGCAGGGGGCAGGCCTCCTTAAATACCCAGGGTCAGCCCAGTCTGGGAGGAGAGGGTTGGGTGGAAGTATGGAGATGTAGCAGAGGTTGCGGAGGCCCTGCGGGAGCCCCCAGTCTAGGGAGGTGACCTTGAGGCCTGGAAGTTTGGGTGCAGCCAGGAGGAAGAGACAGATAGATCCTGGAGCAGTACAAGAGAGCAGGAGAGCAACAGTGAGGCTACAGGAAAAGACTCTTTAAGGGATCCACTGGTGTCGGTGAGTGACATACCATCGGAGCTGGGGGAAGAGGACTGGAGCAGGCTGGGAGGATACGGTGAACAGTCTGTGGAGGTCAGCGGAGTCAGTCAGGGAAGTTGTGTCACCAGGCAGTGGAGCAGGCCGGAGCAGCCAGGAGGGCTGAGGTGGCCTGGAAGAGGATGGGCTGGGAGCAGTAGTCCATCAAAACCCAGCTAGCACAATTGAACTTTGCTACACTTTGAGGGCCCGTGGCCCTTGCCTGTAAAGGGCGGTCTGGAGGCCCACCCATTCAAAGTTGCGCCAAAGTTGCACTCCAAAGTCGGCACAACTTTAGAATCGTGCAAGTGTGAATGGAGCCTTAGGCCCCTTTCACACTTGTGCGATCTGAAAGTCGCGCAATTGTTTTTTTGCCACGAGTTTCACCAAGATTTTGCCACGGCTTGAAACAATGCCTGGGTATTCTTGAGGTCTATGGACCTCAAGTCGTGTCAGAGTCGGACTAGTGCAGTGACTACTTTGAAGTCGCTGCGACTTGAAGTCGCACAGATATGAACGGTACTGATTGGAAATCATGGGGTACGACTTGTCATGCGACTTTGCAGTCCCAAGTCGCAGGACAAGTGTGAAAGGGGCCTAAGTGTGGCTACAAAGAAGTTACAGGAGAGGGGGTGTAACAAAAGAAGAAAACCGGTAAAAATAATATTCTATTAGGAAATACAATTGTTTGTTATAAGCAGCTGTTTTTAGCAAACTAAATAGAATTCAATTAAAGTTGATGGCTACAAATGTTACAAAATGCAAAGTGCCCTCTAAAAAAAAAAGGGTGAAATTCAAGTAGATCTTCCGCTCAGTGTAACAATATCCAGAGAGGGAGTACGGAATTGCTGCAATTGTTCGGTGACGTGACAAAAGCGATCGTATTAATAAACTCGGCATGAGGTCACTCGTGGCCACGGGTTGACTTGGTGAATTCTTGTTTCCTGTACGCTGGAGGAAAACCTCAAAAGCATGCCGAGTTTCTCTTTCCAGAGACAGAATAAGTGGCTTGTGGTTTTCTTTTTGCTCTTTCTAAACTGAGTCACAGGGGAATCCTGAGCGATAAAGAGAGGGCAGCGACCGGGAAGTGACATATAAAGAGTGGCATACATTGATGAAATAAATTCTGCATGATAAAGAATATTTCCATAATGAGGAGGTTCAATGTAACCCTGGGGGAGATCGTCCTCTATAACATGAATGCTAAAATAGTTATTACATCAGCACTACTCTCCTCTTAACCACTTCATCCCCTTTTTGCGATTCGGCACTGCGTCGGTCGCTTTAACTGACAATTGCGCGGTCGTGCAACGTTGTACCCAAACGAAATTTGCATCCTTTTTTCCCCACAAATAGAGCTTTCTTTTGGTGGTATTTGATCCCCTCTGCGCCATTTCTGATCGCCGATATAAACAAAAATAGAGCGACAATTTTGCAAAAAAAAAAAAACAATATTTCCTTTTGCTAAAATACATATACAAAAAAAAAATATAAAAAAACTAATTTATTCATCGGTTTTGGCTGATATATATTCTTCCTCATATTTTTGGTACAAAAAAAAAATTTGTAATTGGCGAATATTGATTGTTTTGCGCAAGAGTTGCCGCGTTTCCGAACAATGAGAATTCATTCATGGGGTTCTTATTTTATTTTTTACTAGTAATGGTGGCGTTCTGCGATTTTTAGCGGTACTGCGACCGTGCAGCGGACATGTCGAACACTTTTGATACTTTTTTAGGACCATTGGCATTTATACAGAGATCAGTGCTATGAAAATGCACTGATTACTGTATAGATGTCACTGGCAGGGAAGGGGTTAACACTAGGGGGCGATCCAAGGGTTAACTGCGTTTCCTGGGAGGTGTTACTACTGAGTGGGGAAGGAGAGTGATCGCTGCTCCCATATACAGGGAACATACGATCACTCTCCCCTCCCCTGTCAGAACGGAGATCCGTGTGTTTACATTAACCACTTAACGACCACCCGCCGTCATCCGAGAGCGGCAGTCTGGCTCGATATCGCAAATCGGCATCACCTGACAAGCATTGCGGCCGCCCGCGCTCACTTTGTATCAGGGGAGCGATCGCAGGTAGCCGGCGGACATCAAGTCCGCCCCATCCACTCCCTGGCTCCCCCGATACATAGTGAGCGCGTGCAGCCACAATGCTCGATCTCGCAGCCGTCGTCAGGTGATGCCGATTTGCGATATCAAGCCAGTCAGATGACGCCGGGTGGTCGTTAAGTGGTTAATAGCAGAGGGGTTTATTTACTAAAGCTGGAGAGTGCAAAATCAGGCTCACTTCTGCATAGAAACCAATCAGCTTCCAGGTTTTATTGCCAAAGCTTAACCCCTTGCCGACCAGCCGCCATCATTACACAGTGTAAACAAAGCAGATCCCCGTTCTGACAGGGAAGTAGAGAGAGATCATCCGTTCCTAGTGATTGGGAACATCGATCTCTCTCCTCCTCCCAGCCCAGCCCCCACACAGTTAGTAACACCTCCCAGGGAACACATTTAACCCCTTGATCACCACCTAGTGTTAACCCCTTCCCAGCCAGTGACATTTATACAGTAATCAGTGCATTTTTATAGCTCTGATCGCTGTTTAAATGTCAGTGGTCCCAAAAAAGTGTCCAGCTGTACGGCGGCTCACGTAGGCGCAGTTGCGGGCGGGAGCACGCTGTATGCTGCGTGAGCGTGCCCACAAGTCGGGTGGAATCGATGTCCGCCGGCGACCCGCGATCGCCTTCTACAGAGGCAGAACGGGGATCTGCCAATGTAAACATGGTAGATCCTTGTTCTATCAGGGGACATGACAGTGATCTACTGTTCCCAGTCATCGGGATCAGTGAGATCCATCATGTCCCTGCCAGCCCAGCCCCCACATAGTTAGAACACATACAGGGAACACAGTTAACCCCTTGATCGCCCCCTTAGTGTTAACCCCTTCTCTGGCAGTGACATTTATACAGTAATCAGTGGCTATTTTTAGCTCTGATCGCTGTATAAATGCCAATGGTCCCAAAAAGGTGTCAATAGTGTCAGATTTGTCCGCCGCAATGTCGCAGTCCTGCTAAAAATCGCAGATCACTGCCAATACCAGTAAAAAAAATAAAGAATAAAAATGCCATTAACCTATCCCTTATTTTGTAGACGCAATAACTTTTGCACAAATCAATCAATATACGCTAATTGGGATTTTTTTTTACAAAGAATATGTTGCAGAATACATATCAGCCTAAACTGAGGAAGAAATTTGTTTTTCTATAATTTTTTGGGGATATTTATTATAGCAAAAAGTAAAATAATGTGTTTTTTTTCGAAATTGTGGCTCTTTTTTTGTTTATAGCGCAAAAACTAAAAAACCACAGAGGTGATCAAATACCACCAAAAGAAAGCTCTATTTGTGGGGAAAAAAAGGACGTCAATTTTGTTTGGGTACAACGTTGCACTTGTCAGTTAAAACGACGCAGTGCCGAATTGCAAAAAATGGCCTGGTCAGGAGTGGGTAAATCCTTCCGGGGCTGAAGCAGTTAAAGTGTTTCTAAACCCACAACAGTAAAATAAGTCTGTATGCAGTAAAGCATGCGTGTTGTACTCACTGGGGAACCTAAGGGGTTAATCCTCAGCATTGTGCAAAAAGGCTGTTGGATCCTGTCTTCTCCGATCCTCTCCTTCTTCCACTGTCCCCAATCTATTTCCTGATAGAACAGAGGCCAGGGAACAGACTGCACATGCTCAGTTTGGTGTGTATTGCTAGAGAGCAGGAGCAGCCGGTCTAATGGGGTGCAGGGGCACCGCCCCCCTACAGGGTGCCAAAATCATACTTTTTTTTTCTTTGCAAGCCACATGATTAGGGCTTGAGGCTCTAATTGGCTTGAAAAAGGTTGGGCTCGGGGCGCAGAGCACAGCACTCCGAACCCACCCACTTGTGACACAGGCGAAATAATATTCCCTATTGTCTTATGGCTTCTCCTCCCGGCCAATCAGGACAGGAGGCGGATCGGTTTGGCTGGGAGGAGAAGCCGAGGAAGCTGTGGAGGGGTAAGTGCAGAGGGACCGCCACTGTGGAGAGGCTGAGTGCCCAACACCGTTACAACATCAGTAAGACGCCGCTAAAACTAATAGAACTTTACCGCTAACGTCCCAGTGTGAAAGGGGACTTACACAATTGTTTGTGCAGCTTTTTATCAAATACAAATTTTTAGGAGAACTCTTAAGTGATGGGAGCATCTCAGAGGGTTTAGACCGGGGTGCATCAAGATTTTGCATACTTTTAACCACTTCAACCCCGGAAGGATTTCACCCTTTAGGACAGAGCACTTTTTGCGATTCGGCACTGCGTCGCTTTAACTGACAATTGCGCAGTCATGGGACGTTGTACTCGAACGAAATTTGCGTCCTTTTTTCCCCACAAATAGAGCTTTCTTTTGGTGGTATTTCATCACCTCTGCGCCATTTCTGATCTCCGCTAAACAAAAATAGAGCGACAATTTTGCAAACAAATAGAGGGAACTTGAGGGACTCGATGTCCGCTCATGACCCGCGATCGCCTAATAGAGAGGCAGAACGGGGAACCGCCAATGTAAACATGGCAGTTCTCCGTTCAGTGAAGGGGGACATGACAGATCTACTGATCCCTGTGATCGAGATCAGTGAGATCTGTTATGTCTCTGTCAGCCCCGCCCGCACACAGAACACATACAGGGAACACAGTTAACCCCTTCACTGCCCCCTTGGTGTTAACCCCTTCCCTTCCAGTGACATTTATACAGTAATCAGTGGACATTTAAATTTCTGATCGCTGTATAAATGTCAATGGCCCCTAAAAAGTGTCAAAAATGTCCGACATGTCCGCTGCAATATCGCAGTCCCGATAAAAATTGCAGATCGCCGCCATTACTAGTAACAAAACAAATTAAAAAACGCCATAAATCAATTCCCATAGTTTGTAGACGCGATAACATTTTTGCGCAAACCAATCAATATACGGCAATTGCGATTTTTTTTTTTACCAAAAGTATGTAGAAGAATACATATCGGCCAAAACTGATAAATAATTTTTTTTTTTGGATATTTATTATAGCAAAAAATATTGTTCTTTTTTCAAAATTGTTGCTCTTTTTATGTTTATATCGCAAAAAAAATAAAAACTGCAGAGGGGAACAAATGCCGCCAAAGTAAAGCTCTATTTGTGGGAAAAAAATGATAAAAATTTTGTTTGGGTACAACGTCGCACGACCGCGCAATTGTAATTCAGAATGCGACAGCGCGGAAAGCCGAAAATTGGTCTGGGCAGGAGGGGGGATTAAGTGCCCAGTAAGCAAGAGGTTAAAGACAGCTAAAAAGCTATTTGGTGCCATGCTGCTGGCTTTGGTAAGGGGCGCTGAACCTTGAACTCTTTAGGCATTATCAAATAGGTGGTTCACCAGCCACAGCTCAAGGAACCCCTAGCAACCTCTGGAGGAACCCTGGTTGAGAACGGCTGCCCTAGTTACTCATAACCTGTTGTTCTTGGAACACCAATTCCTCATCCACTGGAAAATACAATCCAGCTATTCTTTGTGCCACCTATTTCACCCAATCAATATATTAGAGTGCCTTTCCGGGAACCAGCTGGCAACATTAGTATCTCAGTGTGAAGGCCTTTTGGTGGTAAAAATACTTGACTTTTTGATGAATACACAATGGAATGATATTATAGATCTGCTGGTAGTTTAACCCTTTCACGACTAAGTCTATTTCTGACATTTGTAGCTTACAAGTTAAAATCCATATTTTTTTGCTAGAAATTGACGCAGAACCCCAAAACATTATATAAATATATTTTTAGCAGAGACCCTAGAGAATAAAATGGCGGCCGTTGCAATATTTTATGTCACACTCTATTTGCTCAGCAGTCTTTCAAATGCAATTTTTTGGGAAAAAAAGACACTTTTGTGAATTAAAAAAAAACAATAAAGTTAGTCCAATTTTTTTATATAATGTGAAAGATGATGTTACGTCGAGTAAATAGATACCAATCTATGTCATGCTTTGAAATTGCGTACCCTTGAGGAATGGCGACAAACTACAGTACCTAAAAATCTCCACGCTTTAAAACAATTTAACGGTTACCAGGTTAGCATTACAGGTCTTTTGCTAGAATTATTGCTCTCACTCTGACGATCGCGGCGATATCTATGTGTGGTTTGAACACTGTTTACATTTGCGGACATGACTTGCAATGCGTTTTCTCTGCTGCGCGGGGGCGGGGACGCTTCAAAATTTTTTTTTTCCTTATTTAGTTAATTTTTTTACAGTGTCCTTTAAAAAAAAAATCTGATCACATTTATTGCTGTCTCAAGGAATGTAAACATCACTTGTGACAGTAATAGGTGGTGACAGGTACTCTTTATGGAGGGATCGGGGGTCTGCACTTCAAAGTGTTCAGATCGCCAAAATTGGCGAATCTGAATACTGTCATTGTTTTTTAAATCGGCGCCGTGACGTCGCTTCCGGAATTTTACATAGGAGACTGGAACGAAGCCGGAAACGGCTAGCTGGCTGAAGTGCCGGATCGTGGCTCGGGCCTCCCGGTGGGACGGGAGGCCCGGAAAGAGCCACGGAAGGCGGTGGGAGGTCCCCTCTGCTTTTAGCCACACCGGTTGTTATCACTAAAGTGCCGACCACCTGCTCTAAAAAACGGTAGCTGCAGGTATCACCCCCGTACAACCCACAAAGGCAAATGTGCGTACGGACGGGGCTAAGGGGTTAACTTTAACTTGCTGACTGACTTACAAGAAAGGTGTGTGGGATTTCCTTGGTTACATGGAGGCAGCTGTCTGATTGGACGCTGGCATCCCATGTGACTTTGGCAGCCATCTTTGGTCAGGCAGAGTCTTTTTAAGACTCCAGCTCCCAGGTTTGGTGCGCTTTATGTGAGTGGCTAGTGTGGGCACAGGCTGCCCGTCTGGCAGGGAAAGTGCTTAGCATCAGGGAAAAGTTCCTCAGGAGTAGGGAAAGTGCAGGGACTACACCATCTCCTCTCTTTAAGCCTCCCGTTTGGGTATGGACCGGCCAGGCCACATTCTGGCCCTTAGTTGCAGAAGCTGTCAGCATCATTTCTGTAAAGTTGTACTTTCTAACAATGGTGGCGAGGGGTACATTTTTTGGGAGGGGGCGGAAAACAGTGCACCCACCCCCCCGTAGTCTGCTGGTTGGATACTAGGCAGCACTGATGAGAAGGTACTGACAGGCATAACTGATGGGCACTGATTGGCATGGGTTGGCATCCCTGGTGGGCATCCTTGATGGGTCTGCACTGATAATCGATGCACTGATAAGACCCCCCCGTCAAGAGAGGTGCTGTCAGTGCGAATGGAGGAATGGCCGATAAATTACATTTCCTGGTTAAGATGTGACCAGCTGTGATTGGACACAGCTGATCACATTGTAAAGAGTCCAAGTCATAGGCTCTTTACCGAGATCAGAGATGCGGTGTGTCAGAGCGACATTCGATCACCAAGCCAGGATAACTGATCCCCCGCCAGGCCATCATTCTGCTATAAGCCAGAAGGGATGTGGTTTATAATTAAATGCAACCCCCCCCCCCCCATCCATCCGTGTCTCCATTCAAACACTTTGAAAAACACCCTTTTCTAGCCGCGCAACCATCTTGAGTAAGGGCAGATGATTCATGTAGCATTTACTTCCGGGAATCCATCCGTCCTTAGCTCAGGCATGCAGGCAGGGGTGTGAGCTTAGCTGGGAAAGCCCCTCTTACCCTCCTGAAAATATATGAAGTCATTATGGCCTAGGCCAGAAACCAGGAAGCCACTGAAGAATGGACATGTGCAATTTGGTTCATTCCAAATTTGTTTTTCAACAAAATTCTAAAAATGTTTTAATTCTGAAAAATTTGAATTAACGAAAACCCGTTTAAGGAATTTTTCTGAAATTCGAAAATTTGGAAATCAGAAAATTCGAAAATTTGAAATGCAAAACTCGAAAATTCGGAAATTTGAAAATCCGAAAATTCGGAAAACCGAAAACCGGAAATTCCAAATTCCGAAAATAAAAACGAAAATCCAAAATGATAACTAACTAACTTATAATAACTATTACTAACTATGAAATTATAGGTATTGGAGTTCCCTCTCAAATTTGGCTGTTAGTGAACGTAACTAGAGTTGAGCGAACCCAGACTGTAAAGTTCGGGTCCGTACCGGACTTTAGGGTGTCCGTGCCCCGAACCCGATCCCGGATATTTAAAAAAAGTCCAGGATCGGATTCGGTATTCGGGTATTTTTGGCGCCTTTTCTATAGCTGCTGGGCAGCCAATCAACAAGCTTTTCACTAGTTTTCCCTTAGAAGCCATCACAGCCATGCCTACTAATGGCATGGCTGTGATTGGTCAGTGCATCATGTGACCCAGCCTCTATATGAGGCTGGAGTCATGTAGCGCCGCATGTCAGATCGTCTCAGACTAGAGTAGGGAGAGCTTCATGCCGCTGCTGTGAGGGAAAGATTAGCGTTCACAACCATCTCAGACTGCATTAGGGAGACCTTCATTGCGGTGCTGTGAGGGAGACATTAGCGTTCAGAACCATCTTATAGTGCATTAGGGACAGGTTCCTGTTAGTGCTCTAAGGGAGAGATTCTCATACTAAAACCATCTCCTACCGCATTAGGGAGAGGTTCCTGTTGGTGCTCTGAGGGAGAGATTATCGTTCTAAAACCATCTACTACTGCATTAAGGAGAGGTTCCTGTTGGTGCTCTGAGGGAGAGATTATCGTTATAAAACCATCTACTACTGCATTAGCGAGAGGTTCCTGTCGGTGCTGTGAGGGGGAGACTATTGTTCTAAAATCATCTCATACTGCAGTAGGGACAGGTTCCTGTCGGTGCTGTGAAAGACAGATTATCATTCTAAAATCATCTCATACTGGTGTAGGGAGAGGTTCCTGCTGCTGGTGTTTTTTTTAGTATCAATAAATAGTGCTACATAGTACATTTGTGTCCAGAATGAGGAGAGCATCAAATAAGGGACGTGGTCGTGGTGCTGCTGGTGTTGGTGGTGTTGGTGAAGCTCCTGTTGCAAGGAGAGGACGTGGTCGATCTGTGCCTGCTACACAAACAAGTGAAACACCTTCCTCAGGTAGCCGATAGAACCTTCAACGTTATATGGTAGGCCCGAATGGCGCTCAATGAATGGTGAGGCCAGAACAAGTACAGGCGATAGTAGATTGGGTGGCTACAATGCCTCCAGTTCCTTCACATTGTCTCCCACCCAGTCCCTTGATGAAAGCTCAGAGTTGGCACCTGAACCCCATGGTCATCTGTCTTTCACCTCAGCCCCTTGTAAATCAGCCAAGCAGTCTGAGCCCCAAGTCATGCAGCAGTCTCTTATGCTTTTTGATGGCTCTGCTGGTGTGCTTTCCGTGGGCCATCTACATAGCCCTGGCCCAGAAGTGGAAGACATTGAGTGCACTGATGCCCAACCACTTCTGGTTCAGGATGAGGACATGGAAACACCACCGGGGCACCTCTGTGATGATGATGATGACGAAACACAGGTGCCAACTGCTGCGGCTTTCTACAGTGTGCAGACTGACAAGGAGGGCAGTGGTGAAGGGTGGGTGGAAGATGATGTGGAGGATGATGAGGTCCTAGACCCCACATGGAATGAAGGTCATGTGTGCAGTTTAGAGGAAGAGGTGGTGGTCGCACAGAGGCACCAGTACAGCAAAAAAGGAAGCAGGTTGCAAAAGCGGAGCGAGCGTCCCCTAAAAAGTACGCCTGCTACTACCCACCGCACCCAGGGACCTAGCACACCAAAGGCAGCTCAAAGGCATTCCCCGGCGTGGTAGTTCTTCAGACAATGTGCTGACTACAAGACACAAGTGGTTTGTACAATGTGCAATGAGAGCCTGAAGCGAGGCATAAATGTCCCAAACCTGAGCACAACCTGCATGACCAGGCATCTAAATTCAAAGCACTTGCTGCAGTGGAATAAGCACCTCAAAATCCAAGAAAGGTCTCTGCCTCCTCCTGCTTCCTCTTCTGCTGCTGCCTCGGCCTCTTCCTCCACCTCTACAGTGCCAGTGTCACCTGCCACCCAGCAAACAGAGCATGGGACAGCAACGCCACCATGTCCGCCACCGTCCCCAAGCATTTCCACACGGTCCCATGGAAGCTTACAGCTCTCCATCTCCCAAACACTGGAGAGAAAGAGGAAGTACCCCCTTTCCCACCAACGATCCCTGGCCCTGAATGCCAGCATTTCAAAATCCCTGGCCTTTCAAATGCTGTCATTCCTTCTGGTGGACAGTTTTAAAAACCTGATGGTGGTGGCTGTCCCACAGTACGTCGTTCCCAGCCGCCACTACTTTTCCAGGCGAGCCATCCCTTCCTTGCACAAAATAAGTCGGGGATGAGATCAAGTGTGCAGTGCGCAACACCATCAGTGGCAAGGTCCACATAACCACTGATACATGGACCAGTAAGCACGGGCAGGGACGCTATATCTCGCTAACTGCACACTGGGCAAATGTAGTGGCGGGTGGGCCTGAGCCGGCTAGCCGTTTGGCGCATGTCCTTCCGCCACAGAGGATTGCAGGGCATTTCTCTTTGCCTCCTGTTGCCTCCTCCTCCTACTGCGCTTCCTCCTCTTCCTCTACCACCTCCTCATCCGCTCAGCATAACACCTTCACCACCAACTTCAGCACATCCAGGGGGAAACGACAGCAGGCTGTTTTAAAACTGATATGTTAGGGGGATAAACCCCACACTGCGCATCAGCTGTGGACGGGCATTGAACAACAGACCAATGACTGGTTGTTGCCACTGAGCCTCAAGCCCGGCCTGGTGGTGTGCGACAATGGGCGAAATCTCGTAGCAGCTCTGGGCCGAGCCGGTTTGACGCACATCCCTTGCCTGGCGCATGTGCTGCATTTGGTGGTGAAGAAATTTCTAAAAAACTACCCGGATATGTCAGAGCTGCTGCAGAAAGTGCGGGCCGTCTGTGCGCGCTTTCGGCGTTCTCACCCTGCTGCTGCTCGCCTGTCTGCGCTGCAGCGGAACTTCGGCCTTCCCACTCACCGTCTCATATGTGACGTGCCCACAAGGTGGAACTCCACCTTGCACATGCTAGAGAGATTGTGCGAGCAGCAGCAGGCAATAGTGGAGTTTCAGCTGCAGCACGCATGGGTCAGTCGCTCTGCGGAACAGCAACACTTCACCACCAACGAGTGGGCTTTCATGCGAGATCTGTGTACCATATTGCGGTGTTTCAAGTACTCCACCAACATGGCCAATGCCGATGACGCTGTTCTCAGCGTTACTATACCACTTCTATGTCTCCTTGAAAAAACACTTCGGGCGATGATGGAGGAGGATGTGGCACAGGAGGAGGAGAAAGAGGGGTCATTTCCACGGTTATCAGGCCACTCATTCACAAGTGGCTCGGAGGGTGGGTTCCTGCACCAGCATAGGCCAGGTCAAAAATTTTCAAGCCAGGACACAGTTCTGGAGGATGAGGAGGACGAGGATGATGATGAGGAGGAGGAACCGTGTTCACAGCAGGGTGGCACCCAACGCAGCTCATGGGCATCACTGGAGCGTGGCTGGGAGGATACGGAGGACACAGATGATATACCTCCCACAGAGGACAGCTTATCTTTGCCTCTGGGCAGCCTGGCACACATGAGCGACTACATGCTGCAGTGCCTGCTCAACGACAGCCGAGTTGCCAACATTTTAACTTGTGCTGATTACTGGGTGGCCACCCTGCTGGATCCCCGTTACAAGGACAACGTGTCATCCTTAATACCCTCACTGGAGTGTGATCGGAAGATGCGCGACTACAAGCGCACTCTGGTAGACGCGCTGCTGAGGGCATTCCCAAATGACACCGGGGGCTCAGTGGAAGCACAAGGCAAAGGCAGAGGAGGAGGAAGAGGTCACCAACGCAGCTGTGGCACCGCCAGCACCTCAGAAGGCAGGGTTAGCATGGCCGAAATGTGGAAAAGCTTTGTCAGCAGCACGCCACCACAAACAGCACCACCAGCTGATAGGCAACATCTTAGCAGGAGGCAGCATTTCAGCAACATGGTGGAACAGTATGTGTGCACACGCCTACAAGTACTGCCTGATGGGTCTGCCCCATTCAACTTCTGGGTCTCCAAATTGGGCACATGGCCTGAGCTTGCCCTTTATGCCTTGGAGGTGCTGGCCTGCCCTGCAGCCAGTGTATTGTCTGAACGTGTGTTTAGCACGGCAGGGGGCGTTATCACAGACAAGTGCTGTCCACCGCCAACGTAGAGAAGCTAACCTTTATTAAAATGAACCAGGCATGGATCCCACAAGACTTGTCTGTACCTTGTGCAGAATAGACATTTAGACCGGCCTCACACAACCATTGGTATACTTGTTTTTTTTTTTTTTTGAATATGTCCCAATATTTTGGGGGCTACCCCAATTCTAAAAAAAATCAAACAAACAAAAAACAGTGTTGGCTACCTCCTCCTCCTCCACCGCCACTTCCACCTACACCGCCACGGTCACCGTCTCCTCAACCCCCAGGCTCCTACTCCACATCCACCTCCTCCTCCAATTTTTTATTTTTTTTATGTCATTTTAAGTTATTTCCCTATCCACATTTGTTTGCAGGGCACTTGTCCTACTCTTACCCCCATTTTGCTTCCTTTTGCAGCCTTCTAGCCCTTTCCATGACTTTTTTACAGCCATTTTTGTGCCCAAAAGTTCGAGTCACCATTGACCTCAATGGGGTTCGGTGTCCGGGGTCAAGTTCGGATCGAGTTTGGTGCCGAACCCGAACGTTTTCACGAGGTTCGGCCGAACCCGACAACTCGAACATCCAGGTGTCCGCTCAACTCTAAACGTAACGAATACAAATTTATCCAAAGTTACGAATTATCTGAAATAACAAATGCTGCATCTAAACGAGTGGAATGTAACAAATTAATAATGATAAATAATAATAATAAAAACTTTGTATTATTATTATAAGAATTATTATTTATTATTATTTGTTAAGTTTCATTTGTTTAGATGCGGCATTCGCTATTTCGGATAATCCGTAACTTTGGATAAATTCGTATTCGTTACGTTCACTAACAGCCAAATTTGAAAGGAAATTCCAATACCTATAATTTCATATTTGCTTTTTATTAGTTTGTTATTATTTCAGATTTTCGTATTTCCGAATTTTTGATTTTTTTTTCTCAAATTTATTTGAAATAAATTTCGATCACAACTAATGACCCGAATAACAAAAATAAAAAAAAAAGAATGAAACGAAAAAGAACAAATTTTTCGGCAGTGCACATGTCTACTGACGAAATGTAAAAAAAAAGTTGAAAACAATAAAATGTGATATATTTTCTTATCTATTTACTAACACTATCAATATAAGGATTAAACATAGTCAGTTGATGGAGAGAGTGAAGTTCCCCTCTAAGGGTTTGTTTTGCAGTGTGTGGAATATAACTTTAACCACTTGCCGACCAGCTGTTTGACGGCAGGCGCAAGATCGTGTTTTGTGAGCGCACGCACGCCGCTGGAGGTACGCTCATTGGCTAGCAGGGGAGTCAATCAGCAAGTGGGATGGACTCGATGTCCGCCGGCCACCCGCGATCTCTCCCCCGCAGTGACAGAACGGGGATCCATGAATGTAAACAAGCGGATCCCCGTTTTGACAGGGGAGAGGAGAGTGATGGTATGTTCCCAGCAGAGGTGGCTCTCTAATAAGGCTAATTAGGCGGTCGTCTAAGGCCTCACACTCACAGGGGCCCCCGCAACCGCCTATTTTGACACTGACACCAGCAGAACCGAGATAGAGAGTACTGACACCAGCAATAAAGCTCTTAATATATGCAATTTAACGTTAACTTTTTTATCGCTTGCATTATTTTTCCCATTATGGGCGTGAGTAGGGCCTCATGTCTAGGTTTTGCCTAAGGCCTCACAAAGCCTCACACAGTTAGAACACACTGAAAGGGAACACATTTAACCCTTTAACCCTTTTATTGGTGTTAACCCCTTCCCTGCCAGTGACATTTGCACAGTAATCATATAAATGTCAGCGGTCCCAAAAAAGTGTCCGATCTCTCTGCCGCAATGTCGCAGTTCTGCAAAAAATCACAGATCGCCGCCATTACTAGTAAAAAAAAATAATAATAATAAAAACGCCATAAATCAATTCTCATAGTTTGTAGATGCGATCATTTTTGTGCAAACCAATCAATATACGCAGATTGCATTTTGCTTTGTTTTTTTACCAAAAATATGTAGAAGAAAATATATCGGCCTAAACTGATAAATAAATTTGTTTTTTTTATATTTTTTTTGGACTTTTTTTATAGCAAAATTAAAAAATATTGGGGTTTTTTTTTTTCAAAATTGTGGCTCTTTGCTTATAGTGCAAAATATAAAAAGCTTAGGACTTCCGGATCCGGCGCCGTATGGAGCAGCTGCTTCCCAGCTAGCTCCCACCGAGAGACCCTCACAAACCGGCATATCAAACCATCCGAACACCGGGGGCCACCCCCAAGACCTCAGGCAGCTCCCTCCTAACGCCACATGGAGAAATACTTAGAAAAAAACGGACCGCGAGCGGCCCCATCTTTGCCGCGGCAAGCGTCCGAAATTGAGGCCCCGGCTTCGGCCTACAATCCCGGAACTCAGCGCGGCGATCCGGCGGCCCTAAAAGGCTCACAGGGGGCTCATTCTGACCCATTGTCACAGCCTCTTCCCACCACACACCCAGAAGACCCGGGAATGGAGGTAGGAACACCAGAGCATACCCCGGCACAATTTCGACCGACCAAATCGCACGGGCGGTGGCTGCTCTCCTGGCCCCAACAATAGAAACCTCTGTCCAGACTGAAATTAACAACAGCCTGGCCCAGTTCCAGAGAGTCATCAGCGAACACTCCGCCAGGCTTAATGAATTCGAACAGCGCGTCTCCAACGTGGAAGACAAACTCTACGAGATGCAAAATTCTGAACAATCCCAGGACAAATCGCTCCAACTTATCGCTCAGAAACTTGAAGATCTAGAAAATAGATCTAGACTGAACAATTTGTGCTTTGTCGGGGTCCTGGAATCGCTACAAAGCCAAGGCCTATCTGACTTTTGCGCAAAGCGTGTCCCCGAAGCTCTGGGCATCACTTCACCTGTACTAGTGGAAAGAGCTCATCGTGTGGGCCTACGCAACGAAGATCGTTCCTCCCCAAGACCTGTCATAGCTCGCTACTTAAACTATGCAGACAAATCTACCATTCTGCAAAGATTCCGCCAGACTAAATCCTTCCACATAGATGGGACCAAGATTTTAGTCTTTGCAGACTACTCCATAGAAGTTTCAAAGAAAAGAAAAGCGTTCCAAAGTGTCTGTTCTCAACTCTTTCAGCGCAACATAAAGTTCACACTGGCGTATCCTGCGGTACTGCACTTGAAAGCACCAAATGGTGATCAACTCACCTTCCATGACCCCGCGGAAGCAGATCACTTCATCCGGTCCCAGCATACCTCAGCGCATTCAACTCAAGCCGGCACCTCCCCAGCGGTCAGCCGCCCTCAAGTGCAGAGAAGCCCGAGGAAGGACTCCCCCAAGCGCATAAGATATTCCAACAATGGGAATCACCTTACACCTCGCTGAAGTCTTCACCACACCTATGCTTTAACCTTTTCCAAAGAAATGTGGTACTTGGGGGCTTCCAGGTGGCCGCTCCTATCTTCGCACAGAACTAGGACCAAGCACCTTCATCACGTTCATTTCTTCGGAACGGAAATATCAGTTGAAATGCTTTTTTGCAGATATAGTTAAATTACTAGGCCTGTCCATTCTGGTGATGACACAATTTGCGAACTACGCAAACCGGTAAACCAGTGTCACCGCCAGTTTCTACAGAGCTGATGTTAATGTTTAATGCTATAACACTATATGTCTCTTTCCTCAAGGGTCACTTTTATGCTACCAGAGCTCCCCGCAAGAGCGAATTGCAACATGTGCTGCTCCTTTTCCCTCCATGCTTTCTTATTTCCTTCTAAGCCAAATTGGGTGCTCCCCCCCCCACGGCGAATCTGAAGTATAATGCCCTGTCCCTCGGATTCACTGAAAATGCGACCGAGGTGTTCCTTTGGGAGCTCAAGCTCATGGATGCAGTTCGTTCATGCGGGAAGAAGCAAAGTGCTCTCAAGTTATGTTATTTTCTCTTTTTGGTACTCTCTCTTGCACATCACAGTCATCATTTTGCTT
>BLSH010205237.1:224192-234698 GCA_018402905.1 Glandirana rugosa
AACGTTTTTAAGATCTATATTTACGTTAGTTATTCTTTAAAAGTTCTTTGCGTACCTATAGTGTGTTATATATATCTATTTGTATAGTAACTTTGGTGGTATGTCTTTGATACCTCACATGTTATAATCGTTTATGGGAAATATCTTCCCCCTTTATGTATATATAGTTTTTTAGAGGTTTACCTATATATATATTTTTTTATTACGTTATATATTTGTACGTGAGTAAAAAAATACATGTCACCCATACATATGAGAAACAATATAACGTCGGTAAACGATTTTATTAAATTCCAGTAAATAAAAGGAGTAATTACTAGAACCATCTCAAGGATGATCAGAAGAAATGGACAGCACCTGAGTTAAATATATGAGTGTCACAGCAAAGGGTCTGAATACTTAGGACCATGTGATATTTCAGTTTTTCAATGTCAATAATTCTGTGTTTTTCTGTCAGTATGGGGGGCTGTGTGTACATTAATGAGGAAAATAAATGACCTTAAATTATTTTAGCAAATGGCTGCAATATAACAAAGAGTATACATACCCACTGTACATAAAAAAATGAGTGCATGTTTATATATTGCATTATTTTTTTATATATATATCCATTTGGAGATTTTTTGATATATATGTATTTCCCCCTTCTATAAAGGGTATTTGCTAATATTGTACACTCCATAGTTTCTGTATGGTGGTTTCAATGATATGTTTATCTATATATATTGTGTGATATCCATGCGTTTCTTGAAAATTTCTTATTGATTGCATTTATATCTAGAATTTTTGCAAGCCTAAAAGTTCCTGACGAAGCTAAGAATTGTGAAACATGTCGAACATACAGGCAATCTAATAAAGTTTTGTTTTTTTATATATGAAAAACTGTATTCTATGAATTTTTGTATGTATGTACTACCAATTGTCGCTCTTTTCGACAATATTTTAATAATGTTGTGAAAAATAAGGTATCTATTTTTTATTTAAAGAAAAAAACTTTTTGGTTTTGTCTCACTTTTTGGCACCATAAAAATCCCATTCGTCCTCAGTTTTTTATACAAAATGCTTGATATTCATGACCACTACAATGCTGAACTGCAACGCATTGCAATTTAAAATTGGCAGATTTAGAAGACCGCTCTAGGAAACAGAACATCAAATTCAGGGGAGTCCCAGAAATGGTTAAATCGAACAAAATCATTGCTTACCTCCAACAACTTTTCTCAAAGCTACTACTGCGTCTGAACGCCCGAGACATTGCTATAGACAGAGCCCATAGGATTGCTAAGCCCTCGCATCTACCACCTGAAGTCCCAAGAGACATACTTGCAAAAATACACTATATCCAAGTAAAAGAACAAATCCTAAATGCAGCAAAAAACACCAATCCACTACCAACCCCATACTCTAACGTGAAACTCTTCAATGACCTATCCAGAGCCACTATGGAATGCGTAGAGCTTTCACGCCAATCACCTCCATCCTGCAGGAAAAAAGGATAAAATACAAATGGGGGTTCCCAACCAAATTGCTGGTCACTTACCAGCAGAATCTCATCCCCATACTGTCTCCCAAGGACGGATACAAAAAACTAACTGGGGCCTCCTACCACTCCCACCTGGCCCGCAGGAGAATGGAGGCGCCACCGCCTCATTTTCCCAAAGGCGAAACCAAACCTCACACAAGCCCAAAACCTAACTACACTCCACCTCTGGGTCCTACACCCCAACAAATGGGATTGAGTGTGGGCACAATTTCTCCTTGACACCACCTCCCCAGGTTACTGTGTGCCAAGCACACTGCAAGTTCACCGTCTAACTGTTCTCTTTTTTTTTTTTTTACTGTTATCAATGTTATTTTACAGTATATATCCTATGCATAACCTGACGATTGCTTATTGCTTATTGTTGTATACTGCCTTCATGCTCTTCTAACTAGAAAGTTGTGACTAGATACATAGCTTCATCAAATAACTAATATTGCACCACTACACCAGTTTACAGCATCTTCCTAAGTTATTGAAACCAACCTGTCCCCGTAAGGGTCTCTCGCCCTCCCCCAGAAACTCATTGTACTAGTCTCGTTCGCCTCGTGCACACCTATAGGATTCCCATACAATGACTATCAACATCACCTCATTAAACGCCAAGGGATTAAGCTCCCCTTTCAAGGGAAACATGCTATGGAGGGAAGCCAGATCCCAAAAAGCAGACGTCCTATGTGTACAGTAGACACACTTCACTTTAAACAATGCCCCAAAATGCACTCACGAGAAATATCCTGCCATCTATGCTGCCAACGTACCAAAAAAGCATAGAGGGGTGTTGATCGCCATAAGCTCCAATATCTCCCATATACTTCACCATAGTGAAGCGGATCCAGAGGGTAGATACCTTATTTTATCTTTAACTATTGAAAGTCAACAACTAACACTAGTAAACCTCTTCGCCCCCAATGCAGGCCAACGACATTTCTTTAAGAGTATCCTAAACAAATTGTCTCGCTTTAGCTCTGATCCCTTCATATTATGTGGGGATTTTAACAAGATCATTGACATAGCTATAGACACCTCGAACCCCTCCAAAAGAAGACCCTCAGTTCTCTCCTCCCTACTACACAATGAGGACCCCTGGAGGTGCCTGCGCGAGGGCGAACGGGACTACACATTTGTTTCTCCCCCCCAGAACTCCTACTCTCGGATCGATATGTTTATAACTGATAAATACCTATTGCAAACTATTTCCGAGGCCAACATAGGGGTGATCCCGTGGTCTGATCACACACCAATCTCCATCAAACTGTCCCTCTCCGGCCAAATCCCTAAACACACTATCTGGAGACTGAACAGCTCTCTCCTCGCCAACCCAAAGACAGAGGATAAAATAAGATCTGGGATTGAGACGTACTTTCAATTAAATGCTGACTCCTCAGTAAATTGTGACACGGTATGGAATGCGCACAAAGCGGTCATAAGAGGATTACTCATCCATCTAGGCTACCCAGGAAAAAAAGGCACAAACAGCCACCACGGAAAAACTCTTGCAGCAGATTAGGGACATAAAAACCCTCAATAAGCAACAACCCTCTCCAACCCTATCCCAAAAGCTGAAATCTCTCCGACAAGATCTCAGCACACATCTCCACAAAAAGTTTGACTTCTATGTCAAAAAACTAAAACTCCAATACTATACCTCGGCCAACAGATCGAGTACATTTCTGGCCAAACAATACAAAAAACAAATAGCCAAAACCAAGATTCACTCCCTACTCAATCCCCAAGGCAAACGAATAACCAACCCCCTAGACATTGCGAATGAATTCAGTAGATTTTATGCCAAGCTCTACAACCTTAAGGATTCTGAACCGTCCCACCCCCCCTCGGAAGACAACATAGAACGCTTTCTCTCCAAAATAAACCTCCCCTCCATTTCCCCCTCTCAACTAGATTTACTTACGCAGCCCTTCACTATCCAGGAAATCCAAAAAGTCGTCAATCAACTACCGCACCATAAATCCCCTGGACCAGACGGCTTCCCGAATGAATACTATAAAAAATGTCAACCTCTACTTATCCCTCACCTATGTAATGCATACAACAGATATGCGGAAACAGGCACAGTCTCCTGATAATCCGGCAAACTACTGCCCAATTTCCTTACTAAATACCGACACCAAAATTTATACTAAGATACTCGCCCAACATTTAGGCCCTATCAGCCCCCAAATCGTCCACCCCGACCAAGTAGGCTTCGTACCAGGAAGACAGGCCTCAGATGGCACAAGACGTTTAATTGATCTCATCCGGTGGATGGAGCACAGTCGGAAGCCTTTTCTCTTCATTTCCCTGAATGCAGAGAAGACGTTCGACAGGGTCCACTGGGGATACATGGAAGCGGTGCTCTGAAAATTCGGCTTATCGGGCAGGTTCCTCTCAGCAATCATGAACCTATATTCGTGCCCTAGTGCCAGGGTGTGGTCCTCCGGTATGAAATCAGACCCCTTTAAAATAACCAACAGCACCAGACAGGGGTGCCCCTTCTCACCCCTGATCTTTGCCATGATAATGGAACCACTGGCCCAAATGATCAGAGAAGACACAACTGTCCAGGGAATCCAAATAGGGGAATTGCAACACAGAATAGGACTCTATCAGACCCCAAATCATCATTACCCGCAATACAATCCATCCTCAACAACTTCAGTACAGTGTCACTTTATAAAATCAACAGAAAATCTACAGTATTATGTTAGATTTGGGCATAGACACAAACACCAAAATGGAGATCTCTGAAAACACACCCTTTAAATGGTCCTCCTCCTTCCAACTCCCTTACCTTGGAATCGTCTTAGCCTTTCCCAGCAAATCAATACTTAAAATAAACTTCAACAAATTGACAGAAAACCTTGTGCGCCTCTCCAAAGACCTGGCTTGTCTACCCACCTCATGGGCAGGTAAGATAGCCCAAACAAAAATGTATTTACTTCCACATGTACTGTATCTGTTCCGCACTATCCCAGTACCTTTCCTCCCCTCCCAAATCCGGTCACTTCAGAAAATGATATCCTCATTTATCTAGCATCACAAAGCTCCCAGACTTAAACAGGAAACAACTCAAAGACTGGTGGAACCCAACATCAAACAAAGCATGGACTCATATAGAAGCAACTGCAATAACCACAGAACCAAAACTAGCATTAGCTGCATCCCTGCTTCATCAAAAGCGTCTGGACGTCAATGGCTGGACATCCTCCACAATTTACTACCGCACTACTCCACCGTATTCCCATCAAGGCATTGGAACTAATGACCTCAGACCTGTCTCTGACACCATGGCAAAATAAAGGAATACAATCCATTGGACAACTATTGGCACCCACAGGAATGCACTCGTTTCATCACCTGCAACAGACTTTCGCTATACCCAAATCATCATTTTGCCTGAGAACACGGTCTATACTGAACACCCTCCTGATAACAGACTAGGACTCTAACCTGGCTGATATCATCAAATACTATGAGACCCCCCAAACCAGCTAGCAAGGGAATCTCGTACCTGTACAATCTTCTCACTACCCCTCTGAAAAACCAACTCCCCCCTTCAACGACATACTGGATGAACCTCGCAAGAGTGAATCTTCCCATCAAACAATGGACAACTGCCTTGGCCCTTCCACTTCAACTATCTCACTGCGTAACACATTGGGAATCCCTTCAGAAGCTATTCCATAAATGGTATTACACCCCAACAAGACTGGCAAATATTTACTCTACCGCATCACCCCTTTGCTGGAGAAACTGCAACCACCCTGGATCTTTATATCACATTTGGTGGGAATTCCCCCACCTTGATCTCTACTGGCGGGACCTACTGAACCTTCTTCAATCCATGTGCGAAATTAACACTCCACTTCTCCCCCTAGATCTACTATTGGGTCTCTCAGTACCCCTATGGCCCAAACATACCAGATCCCTTGCCACCCACATTCTAATAGCAGCCCGTCTGGCAATAGCAAGGAAGTGGAAAAACAGTTCTCCTCCCACACTCACGGATCTAATACTCTTAGTAAATGCTCATGGTGAAATGGAACTCTCCTTTGCAAAAGCAAATATGACCACCCATACCTTCCGCACCCTCTGGCCAACATGGCTCGCTGACCCTAGGAATACCATCACATAGGAACACTCCCAGATCCCTCTCAGATGAGAGGTTCCGAATGACTCCTGATGAAGCTTTCTCGTGACTAGAGTTGAGCGAACACCTGGATGTTTGGGTTCGGCGGGTTCGGCCGAACTTCGGGGAAAAGTCCGGGTTCGGGACCGAACTTGACCCAAACTTTATCCCGAACCCCATTGAAGTTAATGGGGACCCGAACGTTTGGGCACTAAAATGGCTCTAAAAAAACTGGCAAGTGCTAGAGGGCTGCAAAAGGAAGTAAAATGGGGGTAAGAGTAGGACAAGTGCCCTACAAAAAAATGGGGATAGGGAAATAACTTAAAATCAAATTTAAAAAAATGGGAAGGGGGGGGGGGTGGATGTGGAGTAGGCTATGATTTTTGGACAACAATCTGTCCCTTACAGCAACAGCAGGAACCTGACCCTATAGAACTAGGAGATGATTTTAGAAGAATAATCTGTCCCTCTAAGCAGTAGACTCTACCTAGTCCAGAATCAGATTGTTCTGTAACGCAGGATGAGATCTGCAATCTGTCCCTCAAAGCAGTAGTAGTAATCTCTAACTAGTCCAGAACCAGATCGTTCTGTAATACAGGATGAGATGTTATTATATCTGCAATCTGTCCCTCACAGCGCCGGCAGCATCCTCTCCCTACACTAACCAGAGAGCATGTGACATGCAGCACTAAGTGACTCCAGCTTATAAAGAGGCTGGGTCACATGATGCACTGGCCAATCACAGCCATGCCATTAGTAGGCATGGCTGTGATGGCTTCTAAGGGCAAACCAATGAAACACTTGTTGATTGGCTGCCCTGCAGCTATTCAACAGGTGTGATCAACTACCAGAACCCAGAACCCGAACCCGAACTTTTTTTGAAATGTTCGGGTCCGGGTCACGGACACCCCAAAGTTCGGTACGGACCTGAACTTTACAGTTCGGGTCCGCTCAACTGTACTCGTGACTCCTTTCTTTTTTTTTTTTTTTTTTTTTGAAACACTTACCCTCAACACACTACTTACCACTTAGTCTTCGACTGCAACTAGTTAGTTGTTACTTATTGTCTCCCTTTTTACTAAAGAAGGTAGTGGGGACGAGGAGAGGGGGGCCTTCTCCTACAATCTACACAGCATGATCCCGACTAGGGGTGTGGGTTGTTGGGTAGGGTACCCTTCCCTGAGTTCCTTGTACAACAACTCAAAGCCTTCCATGTTAGCGCACTTGCGCGCTTTCACAATCCTGTTTCTCTCTAATACCTGATAAGCATCAGTCCTATATATAAACAGTTGTTTTGTTCTAATATATTGTTGGAAAGTACCTACATTTTTCTCTTTGTGACAAATGTATGTTTGTACTATCTGGAAATGCTCTAATAAAAATTGAATGCTTAAAAAAAAATCTGCTATTGGGCGGTCAGGAATCAGTTAATGTGCGTTTACATGCGTTAAAGTTTTTTCTGCCAAACGCTGCTGCTCCTGGACACATTGGCGGTGCCTCTAAACGCATTATGTATGTACATGGACACAATGCTAACATGGAGTGGCGTTTAGAGGTAGAAAAAAAAGAAAACGTCAGATGCTCTAACAACAGCGTTAAAAACATGCAGTGTGCATAAGGCCCAAATGAAATTTCCCCTTACTTAAAAAAGGCTTAAAGGTATTAAATGCAAAACCAAAAATGTAATATATTGCAGCTTACCAATCATTAGATGTGGTGGCTGCATTTGTTTTCTTTTATTTGTATTTTTTTTTCTTTATTTTCACCTGCCGATCTGGCCAGTAACACACGTCCTGTTATTAGAGTGCCCCCACTTTGGATGAAGGAGCACAGGAGGTACAGCAGACAGCAGCATTGTCAGTCTGGGGGGGAGGGGAGTGTTAAGCCTCGTACACACGGGACGACGATCGTATACAACAGGTCGTACTAACGACCGTTGTATGCGAAATTGATCGTTCGTACATACGACGGTCGTACAAGGGGAGTTGTATGAGCAGACTAGAAAACTTGGTCGTACCAACAAGCGCTCATACGACCGTTGTATCGTTTGTACAGAAAAGTTGGTACAACAAGTTGTATTGTGCAAAACACGCATGCTCAGAAGTCAGGAACGGCCGGAAGCTAATTACATGCACCTGAACGTTCTTTCTGTGGTCGTACGATCGTGTAGTGCAGTCAGTATGCAAGTTACATTATCCAACATACGATTTGAGACGATCGTACATACGATCGTCATCCCGTGTGTACGAGGCTTTAGTCTAGAATAGGAGCCGCCAAACTTTCTAAACAAAGCGCCAGTTTACTGTCCTCCAGACTTTGGGGGGGGGGGTCAAACTGTGGCCAGTGGAGGTAGAACAAATCTTAGTGCCAGTGGGATTAACTGCTTGCCGACCAGCTGCGGTCTTTTGAGGGTGGCAGGTTGGCTCTCCTGCGCAAACCACCGCACCAGGTGTACGGCAGCTCGCGCAGGTGCAGTTGTGGGCAGGAGCAGGCTGTACGCTGCGTGAGCGTGCCCACGGGTCAGGTGGACTCGATGTCCGCCGGCGACCCACGATCGCCTTCTACAGAGGCAGAACAGGGATCTGCCAATATAAACACGGCAGATCCCTGTTCTGTCAGGGGACATGACAGTGATCTACTGTTCCCATTCATCGGGAACAGTGATCTCTGTCATGTCCCTGCCAGCCCAGCCCCCACACAGTTAGAACACAGTGAGAAAACACTTAACCCCTTGATCGCCCCCTTAGTGTTAACACCTTCCCTGCCAGTGACATTTATACAGTAATCAGTGGCTATTTTTAGCTCTGATCGCTGTATAAATGTCATTGGTCCCAAAAAAGTGTCAATAGTGTCCAATCTGTTCTCCGCAATGTTGCAGTCTCGCTAAAAATCGCAGATCTCCGCCATTACTAGTAAAAAAGAATAAAATAATAAAAATGCCATAAATATATCCCGTATTTTGTAGATGTGATAACTTTTGCACAACCCAATCAATATACCCCTATTGTGATTATTGTTACCAAAAATATGTAGAAGAATACATTTTGGCCTAAACTGATGAATACATTTTTTTTATATATATATATATTTTTTTTTGGATATGTATTATAGCAAAAAGTAAAAATAAATGTGTTTTTTTCAAAATTGTCGCACTTTTGTTTACAGCACAAAAAAGAAAAACCGCAGAGGTGATCAAATACCGCCAAAAGAAAGCTTTATTTGTGGGGAAAAAAGGGCGTCAATTTTTTTTTAAGTACAACGTTGCTTGACTGCGCAATTGTCAGTCAAAGCAACAAAGTGCCGTTTCGCAAAAAATGGCCTGGTCATTAAGGGGGCAAATCTTCTGGGGCTGAAGTGGTTAACCACTTCAGCCCCGGAAGGATTTCCCACTTTAGGACCAGAGCGATTCAGCACTGTGTCGTTTTAACTGACAATTGCGTGGTCGTGCGACGTTGTACCCAAATGAAATTTGCGTCCTTTTTTTTCCCACAAATAGAGCTTTCTTTTGGTGGTATTTGATCCCCGCTGCGTCATTTTTGATCGCCGCTATAAACAAAAGAAGAGCGACAATTTTGCAAAAAAACCCAAATTTCTTACTTTTTGATAAAATACAAATCTAAAAAAAATATATAAGAAAACATTTTTTTTCATCAGTTTTGGCCGATTTATATTCTTCCTCATATTTTTGGTAAAAAAAAAAATCGCAATCGGCGTTTATTGGTTTGCGCAAAAGTTGCCGCGTTTACGCATGATGAGAATTAATTTCTGGGGTTTTTATTTTTTTTTTATTTTTTACTAGTAATGGCGGCGATCTGCGATTTTTAGCGGTACTGCGATATTGCAGTGGACATATTGGACCATTTTGACACTTTTTTGGGACCATTGGCATTTATACAGCGATCAGTGCTATAAAAATGCACTGATTACTGTGTAAATGCCATTGGCAGTGAAGGGGTTAACCTGCAGGGGGCGCTCTAAGGGTTAACTGTGTTCCCTGGGCGTGTTCTAACTGCATGGGGGCTGCCCTGGCTGGGGAAAGGGGATGATCACAGCTTCCATATACAGGAAGGCTGTGATCATCGCCCTTCGCCCTTCAATAGAACAGAGATCCGTGTTTACTTACACGGACCTCCATTCTTTCAGTGCGGGGGGGGGGGCATCGCGGGTAGCCGGCGGCGATCGAGTCCACCCTACCTGCTCCCTGGCTCCCCCCGAACACAGTGAGCATGCTCACAATGCTAGTTATCGCGGCCACCGTCCTGTGACGGCGGTTCGCGATAACGAGCCACCTTGCCGCCGTCACGCTGCGGCGGGCGGTCGGCAAGTGGTTAAACAATACCTCCTCTTTGGTATTGGGGGGAGAAATAGTGCCCCATCATTGGTGTCAGTGGGAAGAATAGTGCCCCATCATTGGTGTCAGTGGAAGGAATAATGCCCCATCATTGGTGTCAGTGGGAGGAATAGTGTCCCATCATTGGTATCAGGGGAAGGAATAGTGCCCCATCATTGGTGTCAGTGGGAAGAATAGTGCCCCATCATTGGTATCAGGGGAAGGAATAATGCCCATCATTGGTGTCAGTGGGAGGAATAGTGCCCCATCATTGGTATCAGGGGAAGGAATAGTGCCCCATCATTGGTGTCAGTGGAAGGAATAGTGCCCCATCATTGGTGTCAGTGGAAGGAATATGGTCTCATCATTGGTGTTAGTGGGAGGAATAGTACTCCATCATTGGTGTCAGTGGGAGGAATAGTGCCCCTTCATTGGTGTCAGTGGGAGGAATAGTGCCCCATCATTGGTGTCAGTGTGAGGAATGGTGCCCCATCATTGGTGTCAGTG